>LR736860.1:7882088-7917722 GCA_902654985.2 Oryctes borbonicus | reverse complement strand
CAAGTTAAAAATCAACTACACGACATCACCCGAAAGACATTTCTACATAATTAATTCCATTCCAAGTATATGTATTTGTGTAGAAATCTACCTCTAAATGTTTGGGGGAGCTTTGTCGGAAACGACCATAATATCTTCATATTTCGAAATGTCTGCGTGCAGTATTACCAATTTCCGCCCAATTACATTTACGTAAAAACATTTATTTGATAGAATTGGCAACAGATTTTTGACGTGAGTCTCGTCAACAAGTTCAAGCTCTAATGCTGCTAAGTTTCTTCCTCCTCAATATAGATATCTTTAAATTAAATTATTTGTTATTATATTTATTCACGAGTTTTATTTTATAATAAAATTAGTTTCAACGTTTCAAGCAGCAAGTTACAAAAAAAGAGAAATTAATTTAAACTATGTTTAAGTGCACATTAAGTATAATTGAACAACCCATCTTAGGATTTTGAGCGAAGACAAACTAAAATAAGTTAGGGGAAATATATTTATTTCAAAGCGACTTGATCACAATAAGCGTTTGTAAGGCTCTCGCAAATATTCTCAATAAACTAAGACACTTCGTGTATTTACTTTCTATTTTCATGAATACGAATCCTTCCAGGCCTCCAATCAAACCAAGACTATGCAGTAGCCAAATATCACATCATGATGAAAGTCCCGCAAGAACCAGTAGTGTAGAATCTCTAAGGTCAACAAGGTCATCAATTGAGCAACTATCTCTACACGAGGAACCTTTTTACGACAATGTGGCTCCCGATGACGCTTCCATGGTGACAAGTACGTACTGACATCCTTATACAATGCAGTGAGTAAATAGAGCAAATATTTTTAAGGTATTAATTCAAGTTCGGAGAATGTATTCACTACAGCTAGTACGCTACCTATGCCGGCGGTGCGCCATACTTTGCTCCAAGCGAATACGTTGGAGCCTCAATCACCAGATTTGGCTTCAAATTATGTTAATATTGAGTATTTCCTACTGTAAGTATGCATAGAAATGGAAAAGTTTCCCTATTCTGTATTTATAAATGAGATCAAAAGTACTTAGAAGAAATTTCTCAATATACAACATTTCCAGGAAGAAAATAGAGACTCATAGTAGTAGTGATGATGAAGATGTACCTGAATTACGAAGAAATATAGACGAGTACAATAGTTCAAGTTCATTGGATTCATCAACGCCCGCATCTAAAAGAAAGTACAGTTTGGTAAGTTAATTCTCTTTAAAACCGTTTCACTGCGGAGATATTTCAATCCGGTGCTCGATTGTATGATAGAGCCTGCGAATTTATTTGTCTAAAGCAGCGAATGAGCTAAATACGATAAATAATACTCTGAAATTTATAGTTATTTACTTTAACGAGAATTATATCAAAAACAATTGTAATTCAGTATTAATCCGGTAATCAAAATTTTGCAGTTTATAGGACTATCGTAATTTTTATTACGCTGTCTGTTAATAAAAATGCATCACCTACGAATTTGTTATGTTGTTCAAAAATTATTGAATAATATTAATTGTAATAGTAACAATTTATTATAATAAAAAAATAATGAAATTTAGAACAAATAATCTAATAAAGCCATTCAATATAAGAACACAGTCAGATGCATATATGTATTGCAGAAGTATGCCTAGTTCCTTAATTTCACATGTGAATTTATTTCATAGAAATGTTTTCTTTTCAGGGTAGCAACATTTCAATCGATCCAAAAGCAGATGAAGAAAGATCGTCCATGTACAAGAGCATTTTACTTAATATTATAGACAGTGAAAGCAATTATGTAGACTGGTTAAACGTATTACTGCAATATATGAAAGCCTTCAAAGCCACCGTTCAATCATCGCAGCCTGTGTTATCCGATGCAGAATTTCAAACGATATTTTATAAGATACCTGAACTGCATGTACTCCACTCTAATTTTTTAGAAAATTTAAAAAGACATTCCACTAAGTGGGACACTAAGATAGGCGATTGTTTTAAAAATATGGTAATTATAGTTTTAAATTTAAACTACTAATTTCTTAGTTTTATATTTTGAATAAGTTATTTAAAACGCATCAAACGAGTTTGGAATCTTAAGGTAAGGTATTTTATTAACGATACTTTTTCTTTTAGGCTTTAAATTTAAATTTATATGGTGCCTTTTTGGGTAATTATGGACGCGCTTTAGATACCGTAAGAAAATGCAGTGGTGCCAACAATCAATTTGCCCATATAACTAAGAAAATTACTTGTAAGCAGCTTTCCGAGCAACCGATGTCTTTAGAAGACTTATTGCATAAACCTGTTGCAAGAGTGCAAAAGAACGCTTTAGTACTTCACGATCTTCTTAAATGCATTCCAAAGACGCATCAGGATTATAATAGTCTCCAGGAGGCTTTGGATTACACACAGAAATTCTTAGATGAATTCAATATAATCCAAACTAAATCTATGTTTCCCGTAAGTAACATCTACAAAAAGATGCTATTATTATTATTATGTAGACAGTCCACGACATAGATGCTTTTAGTCACTGCGACCTAAATAGATCTATTGTATCAGCAGCCTTGTGCTCTTGATGAACTCCTTCCATTTCTTGATTTTCCGTTTTAGGTGGCTCTTTTGTAAACCACCATAAGGGTTAGAACCAATGAAAGGCACATTTGCTGTTGCTATGTCTAGCTTATGTGCCTTTTCATTTCCTTTGATCTCTTGGTGGCTTAGGACCCATCGTAAAGTAACGTGGTGGTTCTGTGTCTTAGTTAGCTCAGATTATGGACACATCCGTGTATCAGATCAGATTCATATATGTATAGACTTTAACTACCATTAGTACTGTTTAAATATCTCTGAAGATATTTATGGTTGCGTCTCGTATTCTTTTCTCAAAGTTATTTATGGTGGTATGAACTTTTCATATTCAATATGTGTCAGATAATTTATTTTCAAGGATTTCAAGCGCCACTCTAAGATTTCCAGGCTTTAATCCCTTCATTTTGCTAAGACTGAGAACGCTAAAGACTGCTCCTTAATGTGGATGTCAAGCGTCATTCTTACCTATAATTGTGGGCATGTGAGCCTTTGAATATGTTGAAGCTCATAAAAATACAGGGTGACGACATAAGACGATAATGGTATTATTATAAAACTGCTTGATACAAAAAATAATTACACGTTGAGCATGAGTTTTCTAAACATTCAGCTTAGATATCTAGAAAATCACAATATTTTTTATTATACTTCATTGCAAGTGTTGAATGTGTATTAATAACTCCAATCTTATCAGCTGATTCCTCTTGGCCCTTTCGCTGGGAAGATATTTCAGCCGCCACTCAGAATATACGATAGCGCGTGCAAATTTATTCGTCTAGAACAGCCAAAGAGCTAATCTGCAGTGGTCGATTCAATACCAAATAATAAAAAAAATTGAGATAGCTTTGTAATCCGAGAAGTTAAGGATTTGTGCTTTTAAGAGTACTTCAAAATGTTATTAAATTTGTTTCGATCGAGCACACAACCTTCAACATAACTGTACTATGTTTTTATAATGAAAGTCGAAGAAAAGAAAAAACTTTTTTTTTATTTTAAAGGCGGAGCTGCTGGCGGCTTGAGTAAATTAACGTCATACTTTTCTAACATGACCTTGTCACAGGAGATTTACGCAAATGCTTTGCGCAGGTTGAATAAGACTTGTTGTTTTCTTACGAATCATTATTTTTGTTGATAAACATCAATGTTTTGTTGTAAACCTGAAAAAAAATTACCCTCAAGCAACCTATCTGAGAAAAGTTACACCGTGATGCGGTATATTACAGAGATTCGCCAAAATGTTTAGCCTTTGATTCTATAGGAGGAGGTATTTCTAAATATAGCATGCACAAAATGTGAGGAAATATTTACGAAATCATTAAATTAAGAAATGCAAAATGCTATGCTATAAAATATTAAAATTTGAAATAAACTTTTTTCTACTTTAGATAAGAAGAAGGTTTCTTTTACTCTAACAAGCGTCCTCCTATCCATACTTTGCAAAATTTTTACAAGCACGTAATTTTAAAGGGTCTGCTTCGTAGTTTAATTGGTTTTTGTTCCTTTTCATTGGATTGGATTCCCAACGAAATCACATTTTTAATTAATACAAAGTTTTCTATACATACTAACGATCCGATTTTGTTTATATGTTGTACTACGCTCTTCGGTTTGAGCTTCTGATTGCAATATTATGCGCAAAGTATTCTTTAAACCGTGTTTCTGTTGCCCATGTTGTTTGTCCAGTCGTTTTTAAATTCATGACTTTCCTTTTGTATCTGGTTTCTTTTTCGGATTATTACCTAGCTCACCCAGGAGGATCTAGAATTCTTCTTTTTCTTCTTAGTCCTCTGCCTTTTTACCGCAAAGTGTAAGGCTAAGCATGCAGGATATTGAATGTTATAGGTATTTCTAAAGAGAATATAAGCATGCTTTTCACTTCCGATATTTAAAAAGCTAACTTAAAAAGAACACAATATAGAAGTCGCGGCTGGATAGAAACATCTCCGGTTTCAACAACATTTTAGTGGAGTTGGTTAGTGGTCATAGTAATCGATGCCTAATGGATGTGTATTCCGTAATCTGACCATTCACCTAACAGCATAAGAACAACAAATTTATATAATATGAAAATAAATACGCTATATATACCTTTGCAATATTTTAACTTTATCGTGTTTTGTTTTCTAGGCTAATGATAGAGCTCAACGTCGTCTAGTCAAGAATTCCTTTATAGTTGAGTATGCAGATAATAATCGTAAGCTTCGCCATTTATTTTTATTTAACGATGTGATAGCTTGTGCTAAATATAAGGTTAGTGAAGAAATAAGTATGTTTTGCTTTATGTAAACCTGTCTTGTTCAGTCTTCAGGAGGAAAAACCGAAAAGTATACATTTGAAGTTAAATGGTTTATACCTGTAGAAGATATAGTTATAGAAGAGCCAACAGCAAACCCTTATGAAGTGTCTTCCTCGAATATTGTATCTTTAAAATCGCAAGCATCTAATATTAGGGATCAGTTGCGGCAAGAAGAAAGAAACGCAGAAGATAAAGTAAGTTCATAAACTATGTCAACGCAACTCAAAATTAACTATTAAATATTTTTCAGAAAATCCGCATAGGCAGAAGTTCGGAGAAATACAAGAAGCGATTATTAGAATTGGAAAGCCAATTGGTATTAGTATCGCCAAATTTACTGTTTAAACTTAAGCACGCCCAATTACAAAAGTCGTATATATTTTTCTTATCGTCGGAATATGAAAGAATGCAATGGAGTGATACTATTCATACTTTACAAACAACTGCAATGCCGCCAGCCCCCACTTCGAACGCTTTAGACATCATGGAGTTGCAAGTATGGATTACAGCATGTCGTACTTATTTAATACCAAATATGGGATCATATCTACTTCGCAGTGGACATGATGAAAGTCTGCTTGTTGGGGACTTACATATAACGATACATGAAATGCAAGGATTGGAGTATATAGCTGGTAAGTTAAGAAAAAATAAAATTATTTAATGTGCTGATCATGTTTTCGTTTATCGCTTTTGGTATTGGCATTTTTGTTGTATCATATGCAGCTTTGGTACATTTTTTTAAAAGAACTTCAGTTCTTAATACGAACCTAAACAAATAAATATGTGTTATTATTAGAGTGGCGACGTTGCGTCCAGTTTGTCATTGGCGTTACGCTCAGCGAAATACTTCCATTTCGCACCAGTTACTTCGTGTGACGCAGAAAGATCTTTCTCTAGATTTAAAAATATATTAACCTACCAACGAAACCAATTTGCAACGACCAATTTAAAAAAATATATCATAGTTAATTCCTATTACAATCGTATCGAAAATGTACTTGACGATTAACAAAATATAACTTTCAATTTATCTACGCTACTGCATATACCCGATCGACACTTGGCTGACTAACACTCGCTAGCAAACTGCACCGAACGTCCTCACTCTAGTTATTATGTAATAAGCCTGCAGAAGCGAGTACACTTTCCGTGCCCTTCACGAAACTAGCAGAGACTAGACAGATTCGTGTTTTGTCGACTCTCGGGGAAACCAGTAGGCAACGCGAACCCATTCTAATGAGACGAACAAACACGAGTCTGTCTAGTCTCTGCTAATTTCGTGCAGCGCAACTCGTTTCTGCAGGCTTATTATGTAAAAGATCACTTTCTATTATCACGATAAATTATCATTAATTTTATCGTATTCCACACAATTAATTTCTTGTAATATTTTTTCTTCTGGTTATACTAGTGGCGAAGCGTGTAATTTGCGCTGCGGAAACTAAAAATGAAAGATAAAACTTATGCAATAAACATACATAATTATCTATTCTTCTACATAATTTCCTTGCCGATTTAAACAAACCCTCTTCATAGAATTCTGCCTCTTGTGATACTACAGTACGAACCTATCCAGCAGTTTCACTTCGCCTCGGTGTCTTTGATTTTTTGAAATAAAACTGTATTTTACGCATCCTAATGCGCAATGTCACAATATTTATGGGTAGACTTGGTCCTAAAGTCTCCCCTGACGCTCTGCCACTGGAATAATAATTGTATTTGCTTCTATAAAAAATATACCTTACTATAGTCCAGTTCACCTTTTAAAAGAAGTATTAGTCTTTTGGACATCGTACCCTACGTTGACAAATCTATTTAGGTACTTATTTTTTCGTCGCTCCGAGTAGCGATAAATTTTATGTTGATATTTCATATATTCAGCACCAAGAATAAAGCCTTTTTCGTTGCCAGCATGAACTAATGTATAACGTTGGCCAACACCTTTTGGTGCTGTTAGACCAGTACTCAACCAGTCTTGAAGAAATGCTTGTCTAGACGTACTTACTATGCTGTCAGTCCATGCTTTTGTTACGAAGTGTCCAGCATTTACCTACGATTCATCAGTAAAAACAATGTTTCTCCCTTAGCTACGTTATTTTTTAATAGCACATAAATAATCATGGTGCCATCTTATGGTCCATCAACATTACTTTCTTCCCAATTTTCTCAAATGTGACAAATGACGGGACAGTGAATTATACTGACGATACCGATATTACCATTACCTACGGTCACCAAAATCTGGCAACAGTGCCCATCGTAAAAAAGGATAGACATATAAACAGGAATAAAATAAAAGAAGGATGCATATAGTCCATAAGAACTAATACTTTCTTTAAAAGGTGAACTGGACCATAATGCTATATCATTTTATAACTAAATTGGACATACATTTGAATAATTGCGAGTAATCTTTGTAATGAATAATAGACATGAGTAGTTTCCCTCTAGAAAATGTTTCACCTCATAATTACAATATATAAAGATATATAAGAAAGGTTTTAACGTATTTGTAGGCAAATTAACCTAAAGGACTCAGAAGACTGTCTCCAAGATCGTGACGTATGTACATACTGGGCTGATAACTTGAATGTAAAAACTATGAAATTATCACAAAATTTTGTATGGCATTATGTATGTGGAGGTTAACCATTAATCATTTCAAACACATATCTAATATTCTTTTTTCTTTTTGCAGACTTGTACATATGCATAGAAGTCGATTTCTATGGCCACTTTTTCTGCAAAGCTAAAACAAAAACAAGAACCAATACTACCGGAACGTTTATATGGAACGAATCCTTTGTCATCGATTTAGAAGGCTGCGAAAATATGCGGTTGCTTGTGTACAGAGAACATGGGCCGCATTCCAATTTTGCACTAAATTCGTCATCACATTCGCTAGTATTAGGTAAATGCACGCAACAATTAAGTAGGAAATGGTTGGGACCATCAACTCTCGAGAAACGAGTTGAAATTAATCATTGTGAGCTTAGAGTTAGTTTGAAATTTACTCCGTACGAGGGTAACACAAGGGGTGTTCCAAGTGGGAAAGCTGGTGCCTTGTTTGGAGAAAAAATTCAACAAGTCTGTAGGTATGTATGTATTTGACTTCTTTATAGTAATAGAAGTGGCTCACTAATTGCAGTGTTATTGGCAAAGTTTCATTCTAGGCTATTCCAATTTCCAGCTTTCGATTTACTTGCGCCTCGGAAGTTATTATATTTTAAGTTACATATTTATAAAGCAGCAATGACTGCTTATGCTGCTGTAGATGTCAATTACAATACTTCGATTTCATGGCGTATTTCCATTGCATAGTACAATGTACACGATATGCAACGGAAATACATGAAGGAATCCAAGCATTGTAATGCGCTAGTATTGAAATAACCCTGACTTGCGTTATGGGCAAATAGTTTACCAAATAGTGTAGCGTAATGCCAATAATTATGTTTTCTGATGACAAAGATATCATAGTATGTACGAGTTAACGGACGGAATTTAATCGTTCGTTAAAAAATTTATTTTAGGTTCGAACAGACAGAGAATTCTTCCAAAATATACTGAGTAAAACTAACAAAGTTTAGGTTGAACTTAACGCTAACAATGCTAAGTTAATACTACTTCCAACATTATTTCTATTCCCTTTTATAGGTGTTAAGAATGCTTACTTTAGAAACTATTATCTTTTGCAAGACGCTTCTATTGTTTGCAGAAATAATGCAAGATGTATATCATTAATGCAAAATATATGCAAGGCTATGATTTATATATATTTAGAAAATAATGCTAATAAATTGTAAATTTAAAATAATATATAAAATAATACAAAAGTTGAAATAACTTTAAAAACTTTTTTACTTTAAAACCCTGGATTCGTGCTTTAGAAGAGACAACATATTGCATATGCTCGGTAAGAAGTGCTGAGCATTGTACAGGTGATAGTTGGCTTCAAAAAATAGATCTAAATTTGAACTGTGACAAACTGGTGCAAATCGTACAAGCATTTTTATTGGCTTCAACATGGTCCATAACACAAATCAGGGTTATTTCAATACTGGTTTGTACGCCAGCCGTCGCTGGTACCAAACGAATTAACTACGTGGATTTCAATTGTTTGAGCTGTTTTACTTCAAAATGTGCAGTCTGTCCAATTCTTCCTGACAGGTAAGGGAAATTATTGCGCGGAGTAAAACTACAAGAAATAGCGGATGTCTCTCGGATTATGCATTCACAGAAAGCATACAATGTATAAGGTACACGCTGACAGCTGTATACTGTACTAAAGCCTGGTTTACTTGCGGCGCATTTAATCATCAGCCGTCAAGAAGAATTTGGCGGACTATATTTCGACTGACGTCATCAGTGAAGTAAAACAAACGCTACAATTGTCTAAGCTATTATTTAGAAAAATATTCATGTTTATAATGTTTTTGACCTAGAAATTTGTACTTTTTGAAAATTTCTGATGGTATCTTTTTTTTAATTTTAGACGCCAAAAACGTGATATACCTTTTATAGTTTCTGCTTGTATAAGGGAAGTAGAAAGAAGAGGAATGGGTGAAGTAGGCGTTTACAGGGTATCTGGCTCAGCATCTGATCTCCAAAAATTAAAGAAGTCATTTGAAAGCAGTAAGTCTAATTTAATTAAATGGAATAAAATAACACGGGTGTATTTCTTTTTAAATATACAGATTTGTTTAATTTGGCAAAGTTGTGCAAGTTAAAAGTATTTATCTTTCTCTTTTTAAGGATATATCACAACTTATGTCTGACAAAAAAAAAGATTAAAATTATAAAATACTTTAATTTTGAATCAAGTAGGTACCCACTTGTTGGCATTTCTTAAATTTCGCGGATGATTTAAGTTGGCAGTTCCAGGAATAAAGAGCATATTTGCCAATTTTGGAGTATGGGAATTTAAGAATGCCAAGTGGATATGACCTATGACGACGCATTAAACAAATTAAACAAATACAATAAATACAAATTCGGATGCGACAAATTCCTGAGGTTATGACAAGCTTCAAGGAAGTTTATACACCCCGTTGGGTCGTCACCACAGTTTTTTAAATAGCATCTATCCTATTTAAAATAAAGTTGACAGCTACTTTCAGTATAACCGGAAGTCTTAGATAATTGAAAATATGTGGTTCACTAGTATATGTAAGCTCCAGTATATAGTTCATATATTGAGCGATGCAGTTACTATTGAGACACCCTGTATATCTATTGTATCATTATACCTATACTGTAATATAAATAAGCTGTAATGATAACTCCATTAAGGCGCGCTCCATTTTTCTTACAACCGACAGCGCATAGATAGTTGAAACTACATCGAACAAAATAACTATGTTTCCTTTGTAATAGATTCGTATGAAGCGGAGCAGCTCCTCAAAGAAGTTGATATACATTCCGTAACTGGTATATTGAAACTGTATTTAAGAGAACTGCCAGAAGCATTATTCACGGATAAAGTATATCCAACCCTTATTGAAGCATTTAATATTTGCAATGGAAATCTTAGTAAAAGAACGCAACAGCTAAAGGAACGGTTTGCAGAACTGCCACCTCCAAATAAGAGTACAATTCAATTCATACTTGATCATCTCATAAGGTAAGAAAAATAAGGTTATAATGACAAGTTATTTTATGGTGCTGGAATTGCTGGGAAACCTTTATCTTTATCTACTGTCAATATTTTGAAAATTCTAAATCTGACAGAACTTACATAATTACAAATAAGCAGGTCAGAAACGAGTTAGTGACCCTTATATATGCTACCTTTCCCTTATGGGCCATTAAGCAGTTTTCTTTTCGATGAGAATGTTGCAGTGTGGGGGTTGCCTTTTATGTATTGCGAATAGGCGACCCTGCTTTTGCTAGATGCGATTTGAAGTTTGCACCACACAGTTTTCAGTTTTGATAGCACACTTTGATTGAACACTTTTGAACGATAATTTTTTTTTTACAACATTGACTCGAATTATCTAAATAACCAGTGCATCCATTACCCTACATCGACCTTTGGTAATGAAGCCCCACACAGAGCCGCTGTATATTGTTAGTTCAATGAATCGAATTGCAGTCGTATATTGGTAGCGGTTGTGTTGCCAACAAACATCAGATTTGTCCGCGTGCAGTTACACGAAAGTTATCCGTTGGGACCAATGCCGCTGGGCTGGTACACTTGGACTCTACACTTAGTATACGGAGTTTAGACTAGTAGTAAGAAGTGTATACACCGAAATAAGTAACGCGAATTTGCATTTCAAATAAGGTGAACATTATATCATCTTCGATAACCAATAATATTTTAAAGAACGCTATTGGTAATCTCGTAGTAGCGGAGCCAAAAGTAGAAAATAAATGGAGCCGCTATAACACAAACAAACGTAAACCTTTAAACAACTAAAATGCTTCCAAACTAGCCTCTAGGAGTTCTAAATATTGTGATGAAAAATGACGGGAAGTCGTTTGTATCTGCTTGGTGTAAGTAACATGTCCATATATCTTCTTGCACTGACTGTAGTGACGTCATTTTACACCACACCAAATAAAAAGTGCAGCCCGATCGAGTAACCTATCGATGCCGACGGCATCAATTGAATCATGGAAAATTCAGGTATTCTTGACTATGATTAGTATGACTAGCAAACATTCGATATGATGAACATCTAACGCTGAAAAAGTTGTGTATATGTGTATCCTGCATAATTTAACGATCACCCAACAAAAGGCACGTGTCGATTGATCGAAAGAAATACTCGAAATACGACCGCGGTGCTTCAGAAACCGTTTACAATATTGTCACAGGTCTTGGATATATGTGTATGAATTGGAAAATAAACAATAGTCAACTGTATGGGTCTTCTAAGGTGTGATAAACGCAACCAATGGAAGCCTGTTTTTTCGGAAAAACATTCACAACCGTGGTTTTAGAGAATTGTAGAACAGTCAATTCCAAATGGTACACAACCATTTGTTTGCCAGAAGCCTTCGGAGAGATACGAACAATGAATGCTCGACCCCGAATCATTCATCGCCATGACAAAGCGAGCTCTTACACATAGACGCAAACAATCGATTCGATATTTTGAGTACTCAATACATCAAATCGATGGATTATTTGCTGTATGGTACCGATTTGGCGCTTAATGATTTCTTTTTGTTCCCACACCTGAAGAACACAATATGTGGAAAACAACACATAAGTATCGGCACCCTCCGCACCACACAAGTTTAATTTATTATATAGTAATATAATAAATAGTCCGGGACGGCCGTTTCGAGGACACGGTGCTCATCATCAACCGGTGACCGAATGATGTGAGAAAAAACTTTTTCTAAAACTAAACATGCATGTACCATCCCTACTTCTTAGAACAGATATTCTTTACAAGTGCCTATTTCTACCTCCTGCACGCCTTGAAGCTACGACGTGCGAAAAATAACATGCATGAACTATCCCTTCTTCCGAGAAGAAATATTGTTTTACAAGTGCCTATTCTACCCTCTACGCGTCTTAAACTACGACATGCGAAAAACACGGCCAGATAGACGGGAAGATCTCTTGTATAACCCAAAATATAAACAAGTGTCAGCCTACTGTAAAAGGTTAAAAAGGACAGAGTACGACAACGGTCCGATTTTTATTACTTTTTATGTAAACTGTTTCGCACGCATCTAATTCTCGCGGCAACGTTACGTTTTTAATCAATTTTAAGTCTTCCAATTTAATACTATGCCCGGTTTCATTTATATGTTGTGCTACACTCGACGCGTCCAATCTGCCGTAGCGATAATTTCTTATATGTTCTTTGAATCTAGTTTCTATCGCTCTTTTTGTTTGACCAATATAGGCTTTATTACAGTGACTACATTCAATTTTATAAATACCCGACCTTTCTCCCATTTCCGGTTTATCTTTAGGATTACCGAGAAGATTTTTCGCACGTCGTAGCTTCAAGTCGTGCAGGAGGTAGAGATAGGCACTTGTAAAGAATATCTGTTCTAAGAAGTAGGGATAGTACATGCATGCTTAGTTTTAGAAAAGGTTTTTTCTCACATCATTCGGTCACCGGTTGATGATGAGGACCATTCGTGTCCTCGAAACGGCCGTCCCGGACTAATTATTATATTACTATATAATTAATTAAACTTGTGTGATGCGGAGGGTGCCGATACTTATGTGTCGCTTACCATACTACGCCACAGTCCTTGCTATCATTATTACAATATGTGGACAACGATTTTCAACGCTGGAAGAGAGTAGGTTGATGTTTTCAAAACCCATGTTTCGGAGGTAGCCGATTCGCTATAAAAAGAAATGCTATTAAAATTGAATCCAGCGTGTGCTAAAATGTGTCGGTTATCGCGGAAAATATTAAAAAAAAAACAATAAAAAGGATTCCAGCAGTGAACATTTGCTTTTATTAGCGTTTCGCGGAAATGGCCAGTAGGCGTCAGCTACTTCATTAACGATCGTGAATAACTGAATAAAAGCACGTCTTCCAGCTTCATTCGAACAGAACGATTAATTTTTCAGTGATTCAAATGGCAAATTAGTTTATAACACATCAAAATCCTTGGTTTTTAATGTACTTTTTTATCATGATATTGAAAAGCATACAAATTATCTATTCTGGCTCTAATCTTGATATCTTGCTCCATTTGTTTTAAATACGCACCCTTAAGCACCGTTTCTCCTGCCAATGGATTAATAAATTTAAAATAATCCCACAACTTGTAACATTCGTTGCTTATCGCTAGGTTCTATTAAAAAATTATTAGTTGCAACTATTTGGTATTTCCTATAATTCTTTTGTTTACAGATGCTAATGATTAGTCAGTTCATAATCATTCCCAACCCAACTTGTTTGTTTTATTTTATTGATCTAGATTTTGCAGTTCCAATGTTTTCTTAAAAAATGTTTTCACTATTTTAAGAGACATCTTTCCGTTTTAGGGTGAACGAACATGAAAACGAAAATAAAATGTCACTACACAATCTTGCTACAGTATTTGGACCAACACTTCTACATCCTGCTGGGAAAGGAGACGGTGGCAAACAAAAGGACGCGCTTGCTACAGGTACTGCAGATGTCATGGCGCAAGCAGGTATATTGTACTGCTATCTACAAGATATTAACTCAAACCGTAAAGATTGTTGACATGCACCAACCGTACTACATTGTATACATATAAGTAATAGACTGAACATCAGTTTTTCTATGTACTTTCCAGATACAAAACATATATATCTTTTATATTGAAGTGTTAGTAGATTTAGGTAATTTATACCTGATATTTGATATCCATTATTTTATACTTCATATATTTATGTGAAAATATCCAAAAAAAGAACCTGATGTGCAAATTTCGTTTATATGCTCAGTATAAGAATTTAGTTATCTTCGAATATAGAGTAATAATTTCCCTACAAAGCTTCAAATATAGTAGTTGAATAACTTCATACACGTACTGTTTCTAACAAAAAAAAAAGTTGAAACGAAAACATGAATACCATTGTATATGAAAACTTTTCCAATAAAATTTTATATAGCTTGACTACTGTATATTTGTGTCATTAATTTAATGTAGATCTGTATATTTTTTTATATGCAAGGAAGTATTATGTTTTACATAAAATTTATTCTGGAGTTCATAACGACTGCGATTTTATTGCATCACATTTTTTTTTAATTTAATTTTTTATTGTGTATCAAAATCTATCAATTTCCTTATTTTTATATAAGCTACCAGTATTACTTCATGCTGTCAACAAAATACATCACGCAAATCTAAAACTATACGTATTATAATTTTTTTTGAACAGTGCTTAATTCAAAGAAAAAGTATTCTTTAATTGTCTTTTTTCAGTATAATTGTAAGTGTCTACCATTAAATATGTATATGTTAATCTAAGAGCAGTGTATATATAATTTATAAAATAAACTGTGAAACCTAGGTTGCCGTTTTAATAACTTATATTTAGCATTGGCTTATGTACTGTTACGCTGCTGTTATCTAATCGCAATTCAGAGTGTAATTAATTGGTGAAAAAAAAAAAAAAACAAACAAACCGGTTCAAGGCGATCTTACAGCACCCAATTAATTGTGATTTTTCCATTTATTTAACATAATCATATTTTTTATTTTTTATAGTTCCCGGGACTTTAATCTTGACCGGAAAATACGAATATTTTAAACTAACTCGAATACGTTGATAGCCTATAATGATTTTGGAAACGGTAATAAATACGAGGGTCGTCTGAAGAATGTCAAGTCTCAACGTGAAGATAGCGTGTTCTATTCATCAGTAAGTCTGTGCGAATCGTTTACATGTACAGTTTCCCATCGTACGCCATCTTGTATTAAGCAGTCCTAGAGCCGCTTGGGGAACAGTACCCGGTTTATGTCGCTGCTTTCTTTGTATGTGGCTTTGCGCTGATATGTGTTTCTTGGCACTAGAGGGCGTCAAGAGATGTCTGGCTAATCAGTGATACAAGGTGTAGTGAAAACACTCGGAACCACGCTGGTGACGCCGTAACAAAATGTTAGGGGGTGGGTAGTATTTTCTTTTCTCCTTGCATTGCTTTTGCCGTAAATACCATAAGGAAGTTATTTTAGTTTAATTCTATTGCGTTCTTTCGTATTTAAATTGAACTCTGAATATGTTCAAACAGGCTTTTCAAATTGAAGTGGTGATTTGAGAAAATGTTCAATAAAATTACCGGAATTAAGCTCTATGCACAATAGAATTCTATTTATGGTTCGATTTCTACATCAATACCCTTACACATCTCGCCTTAACACGTTCAATATTATATATATTGCGTTTACTGTGTCGGTGAATTATTTTTGTTTTGAAAGTGAGTTATACGTATAAATTAAAGCTGCTTTAGGCACAATTTTATTCAAAAAGTAAAATATTACGAAATAATATGCACTTAACTCTAGGTGTGAATTATTAATGAAAATTCGTTTCAAGTGCTGTTTTTATCGACAGAAATCTATTCAGAATATATCAATTTCAACACGCACATTTGTCATTTGCACAATTCTGCAGAGCGCTTTTGGCTATTTTTATTCATGATACGCAAGTACTTAAATGTCCACTGTATCGAATAGTACGGTCAAATATGTCTAAAATGTGATATTATTTACTTCCCCTTATAAGTGTGAATGTAAAACTACAACAAAGATAACTGGAAAACCTATTTTAATAGTCGGCAATACACAATGGGCAACCCTCTGTCACCTTTCATCACTAACTTGTTTATGAATAAATTTGAAACGTGTATAACGATGGATACCGCATATTTTCCTAGAATTTGGCTTATGTATGTAGATATTTCCACGGTCTTTGATACTAGGAAAAGTACTATTCCGGATTTGCGACTCTTAATTCAAAATTTGAAACTATTAAATTCATAGTAGAAGAAGTGAGCAAGCAACTTCCGGTCCTGGATTGCTTAGTAATTAAAAACAACAATAAACTAGAAGTAGACAACAAGAAATAGAAAGGAAACAAACACTAATAGGTACATTATGAACAATTGTAATTAATAGATGAGTTAAATTCCCTTTAAGTAGAAGTAGGTACAACAAAGAACTTAAATTCATAAAAAAACGTAGCTATTTACAATGATTATTCTTCTACAGATGTCGATCGCATGCTTAAGAGAGTCCAACATAAGCATTACGTGAAAAATTCCACGACTTTAACCCCGGTAGAAACTAACGGTAAGAAATTTGTGAAACTCGCCTTTCATAGCATATCGAAAGGTTTTAGCAAAATTTTTAGGGGTCAAGATATGAACATATGTTTCAGTTCTCGTAATACACTCAAAAACCTTCTTGGAAATCCGGAAGATAAACCAAACATGGAGGAAAGGTCGGTAACTTATAAAATTGCATGCAGTGACTGTGACAATGCCTGTATTGGTGAAACGAAAAGAGCGATAGGCACCAGATTCAAGGAACACGTCAGGTGTAATCGCTTCGGTAGATTAGAATCGTCAAGTGTAGCATATCACATAAACAAAACCATATTAAATTATAAAACTTGAAATTGATTACGAATGCAACTTTGCCGCAGAAATTAGATGCTTACGAAACTATTTATACAAAAAGCAACACAAATTTGATGAATAAAAAGAACGCACCGTTGTCGTACTCAGTTCTATTTGATTTATTGAGGTAAGGCGGTAATTGTAGGTACGTGTAAATAATAGATAGAACAGGCATGTTAGATTTAGAGGTTTCTCACATTATTTGGTCGGCGGTTGAGAATGAGGATCTCATGTATCCTCGAAGCGGCCGTTCCCAATTAAGTAATTAAACTTGTGTGGTTTCCATCGGTGAATACCGATAGTTGATATTTTCTTTGCTTTTACCGGTGTAAATTAATGAGATAAAAATCTCATTTAACACCGGTAGGATTTGAACGTACGAACTTCTGCAGCTAATAGTAGTAGTAATTATAATTAGGTCTATACGGATTTTTCGTTTATATGTCCACCCTTTGACTTAATTACTGCGGTACATATTCGTGGCATTCTTAGAATTAAAGATTTCAAAAATGTTGCTGGGATCTCGGTCCATGCTTGCTGGAGCTTTCTCCATAAATCTTGTGAACTAGTCACTCCTTTTTGCCGAGTCCTTCTGTCCAGTTCATCCCATATTAATTCGATAGGCGGCAGGTCAGGAGACTGAGGTGGCCAAATCATTCTTTTTAAACGATCTTCTTCCAGAGATGCTAGATAGTTTCTGCATATACGAGAGAATGCTTAGGGTTGTTATCCTCTTAAAACGTAAAGTTTCGACCTCGTAATCGTTGCCCACTTGGTACAGCATTCTCTTGTAATATTTTGAGATAGCCCTCTTTCCGAAGTATTCCCTGTATTCTTACTAAATCACCTACAGCTGTTCCCGCAAAACAGCCCCAAACCATTACGTTACGTGCTTCACTGTAGGTAAAATACAATGTTCACTAACTCTTTCACCAACCTGTCGGCTAACAAACGTCCTCCGTTTGGAGCCAAATGTTTCAAATTTGGACTCATCTGTCCACAGCACGTTGCACCACTGTTCGAATGTCCAGTGTCTGTGTTCTTGTGCCCACTGCAATCTTTTTCTTTTATTTTGAACTTTCAAAAGCGGTTTTCTGGCAGCTACTCGTCCCTTTAAGCCTGCCGCAATTAATCTTCGTTTCACGGTCGAATGCGAAATAGGATTTCTTCGTGAAATTTTTCATTGACTTGCTGCGTTATTTCCGGGGCCGTTAGGAATCTGTTTCTTTTTGAAACAAGAACCATGAACTGATCCTCAGCAGCTGTTGTCTTCTTTTTGCGTCCAGAACGTTTCTTATCAGCCAAAGAACCCGTTTCCGCCACCCGTTTTAATGTTGTAAATACGCAATTTTTCGATATTTTTAATTTTTTCGCAATAATTGCCATTGAGTATCCTTCAGTACGTAACGTAATAATAGCAGAACGCGTTTCGATTGAAATTTCTTTTCGTTTTGCCATTTCAGCTCCACCCGTTTATTACGATAGTTAAATTTAAACTAAACTACTATCAAGATCGATTTTATTTTAAATACAAGACGATATCTGCTTTGTTTGTTGTGCTAAGTGTTCTATGAATCTCACATTATTCCTTTGTGGAAATATTCGACAATATTTTCAAGTTTACGTTTATAACCCCATAAAAGGGATTAAGAGGAATTTTGCCTGAGGCTGCGGTAGAATATAAATGCGTTATAAATTTGATGGCATAGAAGAGAATACTGTTGTAAATTATGTTCTTACATATAGAAATCTATACTCTTTCATATAAAACACAATCAATTATCAATATTTCAATTTTGCTTATTTTTCGGAGTTTTTCTTAGTCGTCCCCAAATATATGAACGGTAGTGTATACTTTAACGTTTCGTTTATGATACTTTCGTCATCAATGGGTTAAATATGTATACTATCTATTTTAAACAAGCATTCTTGTTGCTGCTAGATGATAATGGTATTCAAGCTAGGAGAATGTATGTATATTTCATCAAATCCATCAACGCAAAGTTTTGATATTGATGTCGATAGGACTGAAGTAGGTGTTGGACCAATTTCGATAAGTATCGAATACTCAGTAATGAATAGTTAGTTTATTTTACATCTTTAAATGCGATAGATGTTTGTACAATGTACATACTGCACTTTAAAATTAACATAATCAAGATATAGTACAACATTTATATAACTTTACTATATTATCAGAGAGCTTATTGCTACATAAAATTTAGTAAGATCTAGATTTAATTATTACGGCTTTGTACAAATATAATCATATACATATTCATATTGATGAATATACAATATTAAATCTATAATTAACCTATTTAATTTTATAAAAATAAAAAAAAACTACACCTAAACGTACACATACTTCTACTTATTTTGTAAATGGTTGTAAAGACCTTTCTTTCGTTCCAAAGCCGCTTTATATTGTAAATACGATTGTAAAATTTCATCATATTCTTTACACGCAATAAATTTATATTTTTCCTTCAAGTCGATCAAGTCATCAACTTGCTGTTGACACTCTTTTTGTTGGTCAATAATATCACGAAGTAGTTTCTCATAAGCAACAAAAGAAAACGACTTTTCATTAGAAATATCTACCATCGCCTTTTCCTTAATAATTTTTGATTGTAGGTCATACATTTTCGACTTTGTGGAATATTCATTTAATTTACTGCCAACTAAATCTTTTGTATCATGAAATCGTAATTGTAGTAATTCCTGTAAGAGATCGTACATAATCTTCAAATTTTCCATGTAAGTTTCTTGAATATCCTTCAATTTATCTCTTGCCTCAAGTAAAACCTAAAAATAAAGGACAAATATATAATATAAAGATGGAAAAATATATGTAACAAACTCCAATATGATGGAAGACAATTCCTTTTGAACATAAATTTTATATTGTACGATGCTTATCTGAAACTGCATAGACATGTTGCACATGCAACTACATAGATGTATTGTCTTTTTTATGAAATTAGCGTGACCCATTTGAGATGGAAACACCCCGGTAAAATCTACATTTTGCAGTAAAATTAAACCATTTTTTGTTTGTGACTACGTAGTGGATCAAAAAATCTGGAAATTTCAGGAGTTCATCTGTGTTTTCAAGGCATACTATGATTTTTGATTGCATGAGAATGGCAACGTTTCGCTCTCAGTTGCATGGAACTTCTTCTGGGCTGCTGCATGTTGCAAGATGAATGACCGTGGTCACTCGATTCACTGGATTCGGTTGGATAGGTGGGCGGGGCGTGCGAGACGGATTGTGATTGGCGGGTTAAGATAAGAGATTTTCAGTGAAAATGTAACGGATTTCTCTAGAATAATAGTACTATTACTCTAGTTGCACGGTTACCCGTTACATTCTCAGTGGAAATCTCTTATAATCGAATCCGCCAATCACAATTAGTCTCGTACACCCCGCCCACCTATTTATTGGAGATTAAACAACTGCACCACTGAATTCAAAGGTCCTGAAGTGGTTTTAATTAAAATATAATTCAAATATGTTTAACTTTATCATATATATTTTATTTTCATAAATCGGCTTCTTATGACATTTATTGACCAAGGTAAATCAAAAATGTATTTAAAAAAACAACTAAAAACTAACTAAACTACAATAAAAAAAGTGAATATAACGTCAACCAAATTACTAATTTTAAATAAATACGTAATACTTATTAGCTATTAATTTCTAAATCATCCCGCTTTACTTTTACTTAATTAATTGTTGTAATTATTGCAAATTCAATTTGATAATCGTTGAAGTAAATCCGAATAAGGAATTGCATTTGTTTACTTAATTATTAGTTGTTTTGTTTTGATAAATTTTGAACTATCTAAGTCAGTAAATGTTATAAGAACCGTATTTATAAAATAATGCACTGTAAATTAATACATATTGGCTTGTACTACACTGTAAAGTTTGAAAAATTATTCTCTCATAACTTGTTTATTTATTTATTTTTTAGTGTGGTTACGGTCCAACGGGGTGTGTTAGTTTTTAAAGCCTGTCATGTCAGGAGCCTTTTGAGTGTGGCTTTGTTACTACCACCGCCTCACCGTAAAGGAAGCGTTAATTGTACCCTAAGTATGAATGGTGACTGGGGAGTGTACCGGAAATTTTTTTAATCCTAGCGAGGCTTGAATACATAGGGTCTAACACTGCCCAGTCAAGCGCAGGTCCTCTTACCACTGAACCACCGAGCCGTTAAATTAATAAATATATTCGAATGAAATTTTGATAAACACCATTTTAGGATCTTCTGAATTCACTGGTGATTCGTGAGCTGATTTTTGATTAAAAAAAGTCGCTAATGAAATTTTGATATTTCAAAGGTATAGAGCGAAGTACCAAAAAATCAGAAATCTTAGTTCTAACTGTATTATACATAATTTCCTATTCTCCATTAATGGTAAACGTGGATAAGTGATTTTCGAACCCAAAGTAACTGAAATAAGCCTAGGCTAAATCCAGTATCTTCATATTACAATTATTTGTCAAATTTTTAGTCGCGTTCATCTCAGAGTTAACTTTTTTTTCACTTATCGGATTCTCATAGTTGGAAATTTAGATGAATCTCTGAAATTTTGCGTGGAGGTAGACTTTTTGATCCATTATATATTTAACAACAAATGGTGTATAATTTACTATGGAAAATAAGAAGCAGGTTGAATATTCTTGAACAAGGTGATTTAAAAATGATGTTAAGCAATTTTAGGCCAAATATTAATCGCATTATTCTGTTTTGTTGCGTGTTGCGATGACGAAAATCATTTTAAAATAGGTCGATTCAAGAAAAAGACTAAGAATCTCTCTTAGATATTATTTGTACTACTGAAGGTTAATATATTTTGGGGAATAGGAAAGCTTTTTGTCTTTTCTGAAACAACTATTATTTGTTACCTTACCTTATCGTGCATATTTAAACGAAACAAGTCTGTACTATTTGGCTCCTGCATTAATTTCGGAACATTATGCAGAAAACTATCTGCAATTGATTTGCTATAATTATGGAACACTTGATTTAATTCTTCTTCTTCTTGATATGAGAGTTCATCAATACGTAAGTCCGATAACCCCAATAACGTTTCTTCGGAGTGTTTGGTATTTAATTTCAAACATGAATTCACTTCTGCAGAAAGAAGAACATTCTTCACTTTCTTTTTTACTTCGTCACTTAATTCTGAAGATTCACTCATACATCTGCTTATTGTATGCAACATGACTTTCTTGTTGGTACACTTTCTTCGTTCAATTTTCATTATTTCGAAAGTATCGTGCATTTCTTGATATCTTGATTTATCTAAACTTGTTGCTTCTCTATTTCCTTCAGAATATAGTTCTGCCATAATTGTTATGCTTTATTTGAAAATTCTACGGTACACTCCATATGTTAGTACACTGTTTAAAACGGGAACGTTTATGTACAACGGCTGGTAAAAAGAACTGTAACAGTACTCTGAAATCATTCAAAGAACAGTTTCGGATTTCTTCTAATTAATTCAGTCGTTCCTAAATAGTTTGTAAATATACGTTTATTGCCAAAACGTTATAATTTTCTAAGGTTAAAGACAATAATGTAATAAATGAAACAATAATAATATTCGCATCCAACGGACGAATCTGCTCCTGAAATGGTCTCTGCTGGTCCTGTGACTTTAGATCATATATGATCTAAACAGTCAGTAGCCGAACAAATATGCACAACTGTTATCGATGCAGCGGATGTAACGTCCTATTAAAACTTAGTAGGGAAGATAAATATGTACAGTGTAGCCAACCCGTGGGAATTTTCCCATTTACGGGAATTTCAAGTCAAAAAATGGAATGCCTAGGAAAAGAGAAGATTAAAAATTCACCATAATATGGGAGAATTGTATTTAAAATTATGAAAACTTGAATTTCCGAAAATATATTTTTTAATAACAATTTGAATTCTTATAGGCTGTAATTAGATTAGATATATACCCTAATATCCTCGGTGAATCCTAAACCAATGATATCAATACTTTGGTTATGCGACTAATATCATGGTACAATGCTACGTGTCAACAAATTTTTCATAATGATAGCAAGGACTGTGGCGTAGGATGGTAAACAACACATAAGTATCGGCACCCTCCGCACCACACAAGTTTAATTTATTATATAGTAATATAATAATTAGTCCGGGACGGCCGTTTGGAGGACACAAATGGTCCTCATCATCAACCGGTGACCGAATGAAGTGAGAAAAAACTTTTTCTAAAACTAAACATGCATGTACTATCCCTACTTCTTAGAACAGATATCCTTTACAAGTGCCTATTTCTACCCCCTGCACGCCTTGAAGCTACGACGTGCGAAAAATAACATGCATGAACTATCCCTTCTTCCAAGAAGAAATATTGTTTTACAAGTGCCTAATTCTACCCTCTACGCGTCTTAAACTACGACATACGAAAAACACGGCCAGATGGACGGGAAGATCTCTTTTATGACCCAAAATATAAACCTACTGCAAAAGGTCAAAAAGGACAGAGACAACGGTCCGTTTTCTCGGTTCATCAGATTTTTATTACTTTTTATATAAACTGTCTCGTACGCATCTAATTCTCGCGGCGACGTTACGTTTTTAATCAATTTTAAGTCTTCTAATTTAATACTATGCCCGGTTTCATTTATATGTTGTGCCACACTCGACGCGTCCAATCCGCCGTAGCGATAATTTCGTATATGTTCTTTGAATCTAGTTTCTATCACTCTTTTCGTTTGACCAATATAGGCTTTATTACAGTGACTACATTCAATTTTATAAATACCCGACCTTTCTCCCATCTTCGGTTTATCTTTAGGATTACCGAGAAGATTTTTAAGTGTGTTGTGCGAACCGAAGCATACGTTCACATCTTGACTCCTCAAAACCTTACCCACGCCTTTCGATATGCCGTGAAAGGGGAGTTTCACGAATTTCTTGCTATTAGTTTCTACCGGGGTTAAGGTTGTGGAATTTCTTACATAAAGCCTATGTTGGACTTTCTTAAGCATGCGATCGACTTCTATAGAAGAGTAACCGTTATAAATAGCTACGTTTTTTATGAATTTAAGTTCTCTTTTAAATCTACTTCTACCTAGAGGAAATTTAACCAATCTATTAATTAAGAAGCTAATCGCGGCCATTTTGTGTTGTCCACAGTGGTTAGAATCGCTCATAATGTACCTATTCGTGTTGGTTTCCTTTCTATAGATGTCAATTTCTAGTTTCTTATTATTTTATTTTTAATCACTAAACTATCTAGGAACGGAAGTTGATTGTTCACTTCTTCTTCTACTGTGAATTTAATGGTTTCAAATTTTGAGTTGAGGGTTGCGAGAAAATCCGGGATATTACTTTTCTTAGTATCAAAAACCGCGAAAATATCATCGACAAATTTTTCATATATTGTAAATTTCAATGATATTTGCAGCCAACTTCACACTGACCGCACTTGGCAGGAAATATATGTAAGGACACAAAACGAAGGGTCGTTTTATTGTTTTATTAGTACTTTAGTATATAATAACTGGGTATCCTGGACGACAAGACATATATGCGTACATCAACTACTTTTTTTCTTTTTTGGGAATTTTGGGAATTCTCGAAAATTTCACTGAAAAACAACGTTGGATACGTTGGCAACGTTGGATATCTGTAATAGGTGTCAGTGGGAGGTTATTCACGTAAATAAGTGCGCCGACTTTCAAATGAGATCATTTTTATATGTTTAGAAAGTGAAATACTTTCACTTTTTAGTTGTGGTATAAACGTGGAACGTGATATCTTTATCCTTATTGCTAGTAATATTAATATTCACAATGAAGGAAAAAGTTAATCCAATTATTTATATTGTGTTTATTTCATTATTATTGGATCTGTTAGCTTTTACAATGATTTTACCGTTGCTACCCTCTTTATTGGAGTACTACAAAAGTAACGATAGCATTGGTTTATATGAATGGTTATCGGATAAAGTGAAATATTTCCAAGAATTTGTAGGAGCTCCAGAGAAATTTAATTCGGTACTGTTTGGAGGGTTCCTAGGATCAATGTTTAGTTTTCTACAATTCATTGCATCTCCAATTGTAGGTGGCATATCAGATGTTGTTGGAAGAAAAAGAATGATGATAATATGCTTGGTAAATATGAAACAAAATTAAATACGTCTATTAAAGGGCAGTTATACAATTCCAGGTTGGTATAATGCTATCGTATATTCTCTGGGCTCTATCAACAAACTTTGCTATTTTTATACTAGCTCGATTTTTGGGTGGCATCAGTAAAGGAAATGTTTCTTTAAGTATGGCAATAATTACAGATGTTTCATCAATGAAGACAAGAGGTGTCGGAATGGTATTCTTTATATATTTTCTTAACAAAATACATGCATGTTAGTACAATAAGGTATCAATCCTTGCAAATAAGAAAGCAATGTGATTTTTTTCTGTGTCTGTTGGTCATATTTGAATTGCACTGAATTGTATCTCACACATTCTTGCATATAGCTGCATATCACAAGTATGCGCTGTTATCCTGTTATCTTGCAGAGATAATTTATGCTGAATACTTATTGTGGTACTCCTTTCAAGTAACCAGAGAAGGAATAAGTTTTTTTAATTTTCAATTTATATCTAATACTTTGCAAATAATAGTTTAATATATATACAGGTGAGCCACCTCTGCTGTCTCGAAAGAATGTATCATCGTGAGTGGAGATTTCGAATGTGTTTATTCTTATTATGTGGTCAAATTGTGGGCATGGTAAGAAAGTACATTGAAATTTACAGTACTCACACTTCTTAGGTACTCGAAGTTGTATTTTTTTATTGCTACGTATTATTGTATAATTTACATTGACTGCGGTCGGTGAAATATGAAAAATCCGTGAATTTCTTGGTTTTTTCGGCGTAATTAAATTTTTGAAAAACATCAACCTCAGTACGGAATCGAGCCGTGACCGGACAGCCAAGCTAACCACTACGCCACAGTCTATCTATGCTAGAAGAAATATATATTAATTAATTAATGTACTTACAATTAGTACATAAGAATATACGTCTATTGAAACATTGTAATGTATTCAGAGACATAAATAACATTTAGGTATCAAAAAGTGATTTCGTTCGCGGACTCTGTGGTGCACTGGTTAGCACTCCTGTCGGGCAAACGGTAGGTATCAACTTCCATTCCTTACCGGGGTTAATATTTTTCTATAATTAATAATAATAATTAATTCAGTTTAAATCGTGCCAGTTGCCAACTAAAAGAGAGCTAAATAGACACTTTGCAGATTATTCGCCATAGAACGTTTAATTAATTTTTAATTTTAAGCCAATAATAAGCTTGTTAATCGCGTTATAGCGGACTTCGAATAGGCAGGTTAGGGCAAAAATAAACGGGGGTCACTCTCATACAAGTTTATCGCGTATCGTACAGGTTCACTTTTGCCCCATTGTACGTTAATTTCGTCATAATACAGTAACTCGGCTTCATTAAATGACATAGTATTCATTAATTGCTCCACTTGTTTCTATCATGGCACCAGTAACGATGGGTGATGATTCCTCGTATGTTTCCATTGCATAGTGCAATATGCAAGGAAGATACGTGCGGGAATCGAATCGCTACCCGCTTTCTTTCGTTTCCCACGTTTCCGTCACCCACCGCTACTTCATGGCATACTGATGAAATTTGGGAAGCTTTAAAAATTACTATAACGAGAAAGTGGCTCGTTTTAGACCACTGTGTTTAATTAAAAAAGATATTTCTTAGCAAATATATGGTATATTAAGAAACCGAACTGTGCTAAACGAAGAAGAACATATTGCTACGTTACCACTTGCGCAGTGAATCAATTTGTATGGATAGGGCGGAGTTACAGAATAATACGAATGGATGAGGCTCTTGTCTTAGTCATGACAACTGCTTGTATTGCGATCATTCATAGGCTCTAAGAAAAATATTTCGTTTATTGTAGACACCAATGTCAAGCGATCCAAAATGATGGTTTGTAAAAAAATATGTCGCAAATACGTCTTGAAAGTAGCCTAAATTGGTAGAAGTAGCCCAATCTGGCAACACTGATCTGTCTAAAGCGCACTTCCAGAGAAATAACGATTTATGTAAATATCAACATTTTTAAAAGAAAACCAAAAACTCTTAGTTTTAAGACAATAGTACCTTACCACATTCCGCTTCATAATTTAATAAAGATTCATAAAATGCAAATTGATAATTTAAATATCACTTACCTTAATTCTGATGCGAAGAGCAAATACTTCCGGCCACTGTGTCATCAAAATTTATATTATAGTATCGGGCTTGCAGAAAGCTTTTGTTTTTGAGAGGTAACGCGCACGCCCAAGTAATGTAATGCAAATATAAAATAGGGATAAAAACAATATAAAAATGTATATAAATCCAAATAACTTTGGATAGTTCCGAAGTTATGAAACATCCTGTAGGTTTTAATATAATTTTAAAGCATGCCCACAATCAGACCTCGTAACAATAAAAAATCCGTTTTGATAAATTTCCATTCACAAAAATACAGTCTTTCAAGTCAAAAAAGATAACTCACCCAATACATTCTACAAGCCATTACAAGGAAATGTTCCTAAATATTTTATTAAGATAGAATGTTAATTCTTATTTGTTTACAGGCCCTGATTGGAATTGCGTTTTCATTAGGTTTCATTTTGGGACCTGTAATCGGCGCATTGTTTTCCGTATGGGCGAAAAGTAGAACAGGTGAATGGTTTGTGGTACCAGCATTATTTGCAGCTCTTTTAGCTTTAAGCGATTTAATATATTTTGTAACGTATTTTAAAGAAACGTTGCCTCCGGTAAGTGTTTTTTTTTTTACAGCGAAATGAATAGAAATCAGTTTTTATTTTATTAGGAGAGACGTGCGAAGAGTATATGGAAAAGTTTAGAAAACGCTTACGCCTTGATAAATTTACGTGATCTTTTTCGATTTTCGATGGTCACCGATCTTAAGCCATCGAACTTGAAGCAACTACAGCTACTTGGAAGCGTATATTTTGTATACTTGTTTATATACAGCGGGTTAGAATTTACTATCACATTTTTAACGCATCATGTCTTCAGCTACTCTTCAATGGAACAAGGATGGATGTTCTTTTTTATCGGTTTGTATGTCATGTAAAAATTTTCTGCAGCATTTTGGAATTAAAAATTACATACTTCACTTTTGCTTGTCACACTCACACATTATCTACAACATAACTAAATTTTAAAAACATCTGGCTATAAACAGAGTTTACGTTTTCTTAAGATTATTTCGGTGGTTGAACTGTCAGCATACTTACCTTTCGATCCGAATGACGTGATTCAAATTCCGGTCGTTTTTTTTTTTTTAATGTTGGGTAACAGTCGGAGTATGCGTCCTTCTTATAAAAGGGAGTAAAACCGTAGGCCCCCTGTCAATACGATGTTAGCACGTTAAAAATCTCTACCGACACCTCGGGATTCGGAAAAAATTTAGTAGGGTTGGCTAATGGTCATAGGAATGGATGCTTAATTCCGTAACTCGACACTTCGCCCAATAATACAACAACAATAACGCATTATTAACGTATTCCTTTTGCTCTAGACTATAATGTGATGAATATACCGAGTAATTACGGCCATCATTTAGGTTTAGACGTTTTGCATATGCGGAAGCCAACGTGCAGGAGTCATAGGCGCGTGCGATTATATTTAATCTCCGCAGGAAGGGAGATCCAATAAGCAAATACAGTTGTTAATTTCAGAAGCGAAACGTTCAATTTAGATGTAGACTTAGTGTGCCAATAATGGTGATTGTTGCCATTTAATGTGATGTTATATTCCGATAATATCACCGAAGTCATGTGAAATTCATAAAAGAAAGAAACGTTTTTCCGATAAATGGTGAAAAGGCAATTGAAATAGTATTATGGACCAAGCATTCTGCAGCCGGTACTTGTAACACCGAACACGTGTTGTTTTGTATTTGTATTTGTTGTCGTATCAAACATTCATCTAAATATGCAGTGCGTGAATTTACGGACGGAAATAAATTTTTTTCAGGCGACAGCGTACTGATACTAAAAATTCGGTTTTATTGATAATTAATTTAATTTATAAGAAAAAACGCAGCGGTAAAAGTAGCACCCAAGAACATTCATTATTATTTACCCAAGAACGCGGTGGTACTGTTCGGAGCTATAGAATTGTGTAGTTGACAAGCATCTAAGAAGTAGTGACTTTGGAAACATTGAAATGTCGGACAAATCAGCGATGTTTATATGTACATTTTAGGTTTAACAATGGCAGCCATACAAGGTGGTTACGTAAGACGGGTACCCCAAGATAAAACTAAATCGGTAGCAATACATGGTCTTTGGTTGATTATACCATCATTTATTTGCGTGGGACTTGCCAGAGAAAGAAACTTATTAATTGCAGGTCTTCTACTTTTTGCCATATGTAAGTAAACACCATGAAAATGTTATATATTATCAATTTTGATAATAATATTTCAGCTACAGCCATGGTTGTACCTTGTATGATGACAATGGCTTCACAGTATGGTTCTGAACATCAAAAAGGTACTGTAATGGGTATATTCAGATCTTTAGGAGCGTTGGCAAGGGCGCTAGGTCCTATTGTAGCTAGCATAGCGTTTTGGAGTATAGGTTCTAAGGCAACGTACTTAATTGGTTCAGTAGGTCTACTATGGCCTGTTTTACAACTCAAACATCGATCATGATATCTAGAACCGCATTAATTTAAATTAAACATGGGAATCATTTTTATTAGGTAAACGAATATATCTGTGTGTATTTGTCTTGTAATATTTTGTATATTGTAAAATACTATGTGTGTAAATGCTATTTGGGGCTGTAGAAAATCTACATATGTGATGTAACACTATCACGCATATAATTTTCTAAACGTATTCTCGGAATTACTTATGCTATTATGCAGGACATCCTAAGTCTTGAAAAATCATTCTAACGGATGATACAACTCGCCAAATAAAAGCTATTCATTAAACCTACTTGAAACTAATAAATTATTTTAAAAAGTCCACCTTTTGAGAACTGAAGGCCTAACTGTAGCGAATACACAGTAAACGCAATTAGAAGCATCACAACCGCAGATGCTGTTAGAAGGCACGTTTTATAAGTAGGTCACGACCATGCTTATCGATTATCAGCCGATTTAATCCAGTTGATTTATTGTTTGCGGGGATACATGATCGACGACAAATAGATATGGTAGTCTGCAAGGTAAAAATCTCTAAAACTTGCTGTAACTACCTCATTTCTCAGTTTCTATACATATTTTCAAAATCCTACAAAATCGATTTTTATTTGGCGAGCAGCGTTGGTTGTTAGAATAATTTCCTCAAAAATTAAGACACCTCTACCGCTGTCTTACGAGAAACTACATCGGACGATGAAAGAGTATACATTGGAAGACTCTGAAACCTTGGTAAATTACTTAAACTCCACAACTTTATTTTAAATGAAACGCCCCATATATTATTATATTTTTAAACCGTAGTGCAGTTGTAAGGTTTGTTTCAGAAAGCAAGTATGTTGGAATTTCGACTAAACCTTCAAATGTTAAAAATTTCAAAATTATTATTTTTTCAATAGAACTCGCTATTTTTCTCTTTCTTATCAAATTGCTCTTACCATGTAACATAATTTTCTTACAAAAAAAGAGTACCCCCAGTGCCGTCAGTGTGCGAGAAGATTGAGAATTATGTGAAAACCGTAGTAAAAAATGAACGGTTGTGGCTAACTATAGATGAAACTACAGACATTAAAAAAATTCCATAGTATCGATTGTAGCATGGATAATGACCTTGAAAGTACCGCCACCCTCTTATTTGGTAGCCTGTAAAAGACAGCAAACATGTGCTGCCAAAGCTGTTCATAATGTATTAATTAGAACACTAGACAACTTTGAAATTTCACCAAAGTAAGTGTTAATGATAGTTGCCGATGCTGCCGCTGTTATGCTTTGCACAGATCAATTATTCAAAGCTGTTCAACCGAATTTGCTGCACATAACATGCTTCACGCTTTACGCCTTGTAAGCAGCCACTATATTCCGATATGGATCAATTAATAGCACAGACGATAGCGATTTTTCTTAAATCACCGTAACGTATTTGGTTATTTCGTTCACAGTGCCCTGACATACCGGAATTACCGCAGCCAATTCATACATGATGGAGAACACAGTATATAGAAACAGCTGTAATAAAATTAAGTTAAATGCAATTTCAAAATCCTCAAGTTGCAGCAGATTTAGAGCTATTAACGACAATTAGCCGTTTCAGTAGCCGACCCAATAAGAAAAAATGCGGGATTCGTGTGAAATTGTTGACCACGTACAAACAGTGCTACATATTTTAGATGACGAAAAGAGTTTCAGTCAGAGAAAAATTTAATACTACATTATGTAAAAATGTCGATTTTTCTAGATTACGCCATCTTTTTAACAACAAATTCAAAGATCACTTTTATTACGCTGGATGTAACGATTTTTTTGTGCGTATAAGCAGATATACACGCCGCAACAGGCGGGTCTCAAAGAGACCACTGTAGAAACGTACACTATGATACAGTGTTGAAGGCTTTCGGACTTTCGGATTTCTTTTTAGCCATCTACATTTTTTTTATTGTTTTTTTGTTCTACATAACGCGCACGTTTATTTCGGTTAACCCAGCGCAGTGACGCTACTGCTACGCAATCAACTTGTTGCGCTCTAGTTATGAGCACTGATGCAAAGTTTATGCCGCTGAGTATTCAATTATAAACAATGTCAGCGCGTGTAAATTATAGGAACTAAGATTATCCAAATTTGTTTATTATTTATATAGAATTCAGTAAAGTGACATCGAGAAGTGCAATACATCTGCCCTCCTGTATCCCTCATCAAACATAGTTAAATGAATACTACAAAATTTGAAAAACATCGAATTGATCGAAACAAACGGTTTTTGCCAATTTATTCTAATGTGGTTTTAAGAGCACGAATTATTTATGGACAACGATGTCCGGATGAATGAAGATAAATTTACAAGAAATTGTCTGCTTAACCAGCACAATTCCCATTACTGAAGTAATTCCTTTTCTAATTTTTTTCTAATGGTCACGACTAATTTGAATATCTCCAATTTAAATACTTGGAATATGGTTAGAAATAGCAACCTAGTTGTATCAAACAAACCTAAAATGAAACTTGAAATTCTTAAATCTGATATTTAGTCGACTACTTCTGGTATAACCGGAAGTATTGTATTATTGAAAATATTTTAATTTAATAGTACATAAAGGTTTTAGTGTAAGCTAGAATTTTCCAATGTATACTCTTCCATTCATCAATCGATGAAATTCCTCGTCAGACACTTGTGTATGCATATTTAGAAGTTGGAAAAATAAGTCGTTACTTCTATTGAAAATTAATGCAACATGCAAGTTGTTAATTTGCATTTGTAGTTAATTATTTATTGCTAAGTTGATGATTTTCTTTATAAATTTTCTCTTGCCGAAAAAGCGAGGCACCCTTATAGTGTCTATTCGTAGATATTTTTCATCAATCTGTATGAAGAGGCTGTATATATCAGTAGACATTGGAGTATAGTAACTGTCTGCTTCTTTGGTTTTTGGATCAATACCAGATGAGAAAGTAAACTAATCATACAGAGTACCTATCGAATCTTGTAAGATTTGCATTTTCTTCCAAGAAAAATCTATATCATCTATACATATAAAATACGTAACTCCCATGTTAATCAAAGATATGTTTCTCATTAAAATCTACAGCTATGTAATGTATTTATCCAATTAATCTCAACACCTGCATTGTTAGATTTTATACGTGATCGATAGTGCATCGAAAGATTACATCGACTTTGTGCATGATGATAACAATAGTTCTCAATTTTGTAGAATTGTTAGAAAATAATGTGGTATATTTTTAGCCTTTGATTAAGGATACGTGAGTACGATAACATTTTAAAAAAGCATTTATTTTACGCGTAACAATTATATTAACATTACGTCTGTTAGTAGTTTTATGTGTCAAATTAGTAGTAAAATATGTGAAATTAGTCAAATTTACATTAATTTAATGGCTATATTAAAGCGCAGTAGCTATAGTTTTGTACTTTTATGCTCTTATTTACTCGCATCAGTAGATTTTTTTAAATTTCTTTTGAATGTTTTTGTAGGAGATTAATCGCTAAGATTACATAATTTTGATTTACACACTGGTTCAAAATAATTAGAACAGCACTGGTTTTCATCTCAATAACTGTTTTAGTTGTAATAAAACAGTAGTAACACAAAAGTATTATTTTTTAACGTATTTATGTTTATGACTGTTTTAATAGTCGTAGCTTAAATCAAATAGCGTTTAATTTAGCTAGTAGGTTACAGTGTGCATTCTACTTCATAGTCGTTACACCCAACGATTTAGCTGTTTTTGTTTCTGAAACCCGTCTTCATTCATTACTCGAATTTGATCATTTTCTTTTGTTAAGTATAAAAGAACATGTATTTAGTTTTTTTATGTTTAAAGACAAGTCTTTAGCGCAGCAACACTTGTCCATTTTATTTTACATATTATGAGTCTCACACTTTGTCCGTTCTTCACTGTTCACAGAAAGTAGAGTAGTATCATCTGCATAACATACCAAATCGCAAATGAAATTAGCAATATCATTTATAAAAAGCGGAAACAAAGTGGGAGCAAGAATGGACTCTTGCACCAAACCAATATAACTCAAGATTAACATAAAAATAATGGTGTATTGTGCAACAGAACAGAGTTCCATTAGCAGGAAAAAGGAACTACAAGCAATAAAATGAATAGCAAGTATCCTATTTGTATAACGTAAAGGTCTTTTTAAGAATTGTAACGTGCATCTGCCATTAGCATATATTATTGCTTGACACCTCCAAGTCATGGTACCAGCCTACGAATGTCTTATTGTGTTTATTCTTCCATTCTTCAATTAAGATATTTATTGGCTGTTGGTGACTTCTGAGGCCTCTCAAAATACGTATGTCTCGATTGCGAGACTTAGCGAATGCCATTCCATGATACTATAGGAAGGTTTTGGTAATGGGGCCTAACGTTATCTTCAATTAACACAAAATTTAGGCCTATATTATAACCTGCTGGTATATCATCCTTCAGAGAATGAGATTAACGCATCACCGCCAAGTTTGTCGACTTTTTTGCGGTAGTTGCAGAATGGTGTTGATGTGCATGTACTCGACGAGTTAAATGAAACCAAAGGGTATTGCTCTCAAATGTCGAAGTTGCCATGCTACACGTTCACGAGGGAAATTTAAATGACACCGAATGTGGTTCGGAGTTTGCGCACTGGTCTTCTATGTTTTAGGTTTTTTTATTCTATTCTTAGCCGTTTGGTCGCAAATCTCCAAACTTTGAGTCAATCTAAGCCCGATTTGAAGATCTTTTGCTGTGTATGTGCGAGAACACGAGGAGTACGGGACTAAAAATCGGTCGGTTGTTTTCCTTCTAGGATCTTCTGTAGTTGCAAATTTATTGGAACAAAATGCAAGGATAAGCTTTATAAGATGTCTATATTATTACAACTTAAAAAGTTATTGAGATGTAAACGGCATTATATATGGTTTATTGCCATGGCCATATAGTATTGTGCTATTGTTAGATTACTTTTCCACTTGCATTTACTTTGCTCGTTTATTAGTTCTATTTAAATGATTATACAAATTTATAGCATTTTTTACATTATTCTAGTACTATTTTGCCTTTATTTATTACATCTATTATATGTATTTATTTTATAATATTGCATGATTATGAGTTAAATAAATTTTATTTTTACATGTAGTGATAGGTATGCATTTTATTTTATTTCCGTTCATGTGTGTATTAGAAAGTAAATTGTAAATCTTCTTTTACGATTTGATCCTTTTATATAATTTCATGTTGTATAGGGTTCGTCTCGAAATAACTTTTATTTGGAAAGGGTTTCTAAATTGCTCAAGGAAGGAATTATCTACCATACACAAACGATAAATACGGTGTTTCATCTACAGTAACCGAGTTATTGAGATTTTTGGTTACATGGAGTTACATACATTTTTGATCATCTTATATAATTAACTTGAAAGATCTCTAAGACGTATTCGATAATAAAATTTATATATTTGCATTATAAGAAAATGTCGATCTTCTAGCTTTAGTTCCTTCCTACCATATTTTTATTACAAAAAAGGCAGCAGGCAGATACACTACCGTTCATATATTTGGGGACGACTAAGAAAAACTCCGAAAAATAAGCAAAATTGGAATATTGACAATTGCATGTGTTTTGTCTGAAAGAGTATACATTTCTATATGCATGAACATAATTTACAACAGTATTCTCTTCTATCCCATCAAATTTATAACGCATTTATATTCTACCGCAGCCTCAGGCAAAATTCCTCTTAATCCCTTTTACGGGGTTATAAACGTAAACTTGAAAATATTGTCGAATATTTCCACAAAGGAATAATGTGAGATTCACTTAGTATAACAAACAAAGCAGATATCGTCTTGTATTTAAAATAAAATCGATCTT
>LR736860.1:7838009-7867088 GCA_902654985.2 Oryctes borbonicus | reverse complement strand
TTTTAAGAAAATTTACTTCAAAATGGCACGTGGCAAGCCTACCAGTGTAGAAAAACGTTCACGCATTATTACGCTGTTTGAAGAAGGATATTCGGGGCGACAAATTGCTGAAAAAATAAATATGAGAAGTTCAACAGTAAATGACATCATAAAGCGATATCGGACAACTGGAACTATAGAAAATCGTGTTCGTCCTGGAGGATCTAGGAAAACAACAAAAGCTGAAGATTTGAGAATTGTATTAATAAGCAAACGCAAAAGAAAATTAACAGCGTCACAAATAGCAGCCGAAGTCAATCGCGGCCGTGAAGAACAAGTTTCGGCGAGTACGGTAAAACGTCGACTTCAACAAGCGGACCTTCAGGGATGCATTGCCATTCGAAAACCCTTATTACGTCGGGGCAACAGAGCAAAACTCTCATCTAGATTGGCCGTTAGATGATTGGAAACACGTGCTTTGGCGTGACGAGTCAAAGTTTGAGGTTTTTGGGCAAAATCGACGAGTTTATGTCCGAAGATCTAAAACCGAAAAGTGATTCCGAACTGCATTGGGCCTACAGTGAAGCAAGGGCGTAGTTCTGTGTTAGTGTGGGGATGTTTCTCCTTTGCTGGGACGGGAGATTTATGGAGAGTGCAGGGTGTAATGAGGAAGGAAAATTATTTTGCAATACTCCAGAATCATGCAGTGCCATCAGGATTGCGTATAATAGGCCGTAACTTTACATTCATGCATGACAACGACCCAAAACACACTGCGTTAGTGTGTAAGAACTATCTAAAGGAGCAAGAAGAACAGCTCACCCTGAAAGTAATGACATGAATGAATGACATGATGAACTGGACAGGAGGATCCTAAAAATATGCCCAACTTCACAAGAACATTTACGGAATATTCTGCAACATGAATGGATTAATATTCCACAATCCATTTTAACAAAACTTATCGAAAGAATGCCTAGAATAGTTCGAGCGGTGATTAATAACAGCAAAGGAGGTTTTTTCGATAAAAAAAAATATAATGTTCAGTATGTTATATTAGGCCAGAATAACTTTTTATTTATTTATTTTTGTCTTTTTTACCTGTGCATGCAATAAAATTGCATTTTGTTTTTAGTTTCGTTTGTTTCTGTAACCTTTTCATGTTTTTTACCAACCGACCGAACTTCTTTGAACGGCAGTGTACAGATGAGGCCCATTTTTCTTATTTTTCTGGTGGCGTTAATACTCACAACTGTCGAACCGTGTCTTTATTACAAGAAAGTCACTGTTTAGTGTTAATGTCACCGCTGGTGCCTATTTTTCGGGGAAATACAGAATGAGATTGTAACTTTAACTGTTACCGGTGAACCATACCTGCAAATGTTAACAGATTATGCAGTTATATACTTGTAAAACTAGGACGCAATTGAAAACATAATTTTTATGCAGGACGACGCACTACCGCACGTTTGTTCAGCAGATGACTTGCTAACAGCTGCTTTTCAAGATCGCAGTATAAGTAAAACATTTTAAAAATACGTGGCCACCAAAATCGATTTAAACTCGGCGGATTTATGGCTTTATAGTTAAATAAAAAATTGAGTGTTTAGAATACGACCAAAAATGCTGGAAGATATTCTGTTTCTATTGATTTTTGTTGGCTTAATTTGTTGAAGTTGCATATATATCCATATATATCACTTTCTAGTGATAATACCAATAGTTATGTAACTAATCGATTATTCGAATTGAACATTCAACCCGAAAATTCGAGTGGGTTCTAAATCAATTCAAGTCGGACTCGCCTCAATTTATGCCAAAGAATAGCAAATCGAATGCATAAGCAGGTTATTCCGCGAAATTTTAGTTAGTATAAAACTACGACACACTTGAACCGGAAGTGATTACCAACTTTCTTATTTTAAATACAACGATATACCTTTCATCAGCTTAATCGATTGTACATATCTCATGTAAATAATTAATATTAGGGCGTCTTAGCCCTAACGTTACTGTTTTCGAGATATTTACGATCATGTTGAAATTTTAGCATTTGTGCCAGTCTTTTTGAAATTAAATATTTTTGAATGTAATGTAATGTAATGGTGCCGCAACCATACTTTCTGCAGGCTGGTCTTTTAAGGAACAGCGTGGTAACTTTTTACACATTACATGCAAAATTCATGCTCTACATCTTGTGGCAGAGACAATTCGTAGATGTTATCCACAGGTAGATGCGCTAATTGCGAGTACAAAAGCAGTGTTTCTGAAATCCCCAAAACGTATTCGAGAACACAGACTGTGTTAATATAGCTACTTTTAAATAGCTAACAATATATTAACGATTCTTTCATTAAACCGCATGTAATGAATTAATATTTTACAATAGTGTCCCATCCAACGAGCATTCATTCTGTAATCATTACTTACATTTTGTGTGGTATGGTGGATCACTTACTTTGTTTTAGGTTTGTCCGCTCGTCCCACACTAACTGCTACGAGTAATCAGCGTAAAAATATGCAGTCTAGGGTAGGAGTAGGAAGTCTGTACACTGAAATAAGTAGCACGAATTTAAATTTTAAATAAGAATATTGCAATAGTCGAATATCATCTTCCACAAGTGCACGTATTTTAAAGGACGATGGTGGTAATGACGTGATAGCGGATCCAAAAATTGCAAATAAACGAAGGCGCTATGACGCAATTAAATGTAAACCTGTAAACAGCTAACATGCTTCTAAGCTAGCCACTTGGTGTAAGCTACACGGCTACACACTTACTTACGCTGACTACTTTAGTGATGTAATCTTACTCCATGCCAGAGAGCCCATAGATCAACGTATAATAGAGGTATTTTTTTATTTCCCTCTGAAAGAGAGATGCTGGATATTAATACACCTAACTTTCAATTTATTTCAGTAAGATTAAAAAAGCTACCTAAAGAACTGATCAAATACTGCTAAATAGTTACCGTAATAATTAATTACTGTTGCTATTAACTAATATTCCCAATCATTTATTTCTTTACAACCTCATTTCGTCTATATTTATTGTAATATTTAAGTTAATGCACTTTTTAAGTTATATATCCCTATACAACAATATTTTTAATTATAATATGCATTATTTCGCGTTGACTTATGTTTTGTCGATTGACTCATAAAGGTAATTCAAAATGAAACTGATTTATTTGGGGAAATGTTGATATTGTGCCACTTAATCTTTGTTGGATTCGAGTTGAGGCTAGATATTCAAGGCATTGCAACAACCAAAGCCGAGCAGAACGACACGGTATTAATGCGAGATCCGATTGTTGTCTCTATGTACATAGACTATACTTGCTTTAACTGCACTACAAACGAGTACTCGATACCGAATACAAAGTAACTACATAGTACAAACACAGAAGTAGCGATTAGTTCTCAAAAGTAACGGAATTTTACATCTCCATGTTTAATATACCTTGAAGAAAATTTTATTCATATTATTCATTTTTCTAGAGTACCATACTTAGCTTTAGCAAGAACTTTTGAAGAAATTGAGAAAATATCAGCTAGACTGAAAATAATAGATATATTATCAAATTACTTTAGGTCAGTTATTGTGTTAACACCCGAAGACATACTTCCTAGTATATACCTCTGCTTGAATAAATTAGGTCCTGCGTATGAAGGTATATATCTATATTAAACAATATAATGTAATAATTATTAATGTAAAACATATTTTAGGTTTGGAGCTAGGTATAGCGGCCACTAACCTAATGAAAGCTATAGCTCAATCGACAGGTAGAACCCTGGCTCAAATTAAAATTGAGGCACAAGATACTGGCGACTTGGGTATAGTAGCTGAGCAATCTCGTAATAACCAACGAACCATCATCAAACCCGCGCCTCTATCTGTACGAGGAGTATTTGAAAAAGTTAAAGAAATTGCCAAGATGTCTGGACTAGCTGTATGTCTTTCCTCTGCCTCCGCCTTCTTATCTTCTTGGAAAATACATCGTTTTTCTCTTACAGTCGCAAACTCGAAAAGTTGAAAAAATACAAACCATGTTCATAGCTTGTAGATATTCAGAAGCAAGATATTTAATTAGATCATTAGCAGGAAAGTTAAGAATCGGTCTGGCAGAGCAATCATTATTACAAGCATTAGCGTTGGCTTGTGCCATGACACCTCCGAATCAAGAGTATCCTCCAAAAATATTAGACTGCTCGAAAAACAAGTCGTCGGAAAAATTCAAGGCAATGTATGAAGAGTTTGGATTAATTTTAAAAAGTACCTACTGGTAAGCGTATTACTATGTTTCATGTACTGTATGTGTAGTAAGCATGTTTGTTTAGCGAATGTCCAAATTACAACTTAATTGTGCCAGTAATGCTGAAAGAAGGTATAACAAAACTACCAGAACACTGCAAGTTGACACCCGGTATACCTTTGAAACCTATGTTAGCACATCCTACTAAAGGTGTCAATGAAGTTTTAACTAGATTTGATGGAATGAAGTTTACTTGCGAGTGGAAGTACGATGGCGAAAGAGCTCAAGTAAATACTTTTTATTACCACTAAATAAACTAATTAATATAGCTTTAAGCAAATGAAATAATCTGTGCCATAGATTCATATCAACGCAACTGGCGAAGCTTATATTTACAGTAGAAACCAAGAAAACAATACCAGTAAATATCCAGATATAATTTCTAGATTAGACAATTGTAAAACTGAGCGCGTAAAGTCGTGCATTCTGGATTGCGAAGCTGTGGCGTGGGATATGGAAAACAAGCAGATTTTACCATTCCAAATTCTGAGTACCAGAAAAAGAAAAGTATAATTAACAATATGTAAATATCAATTTTTATAATTTTTATTTTTTAACTAGGATGCAAATGAAGCCGAGATAAAAGTTCAAGTATGCGTGTTTATGTTTGATTTGTTATACCTAAATGGCGAATCTTTGGTTAAAAAGCCGTTCAGTGAAAGGCGAACTCTGCTTAGAACACATTTTAGAGAACATGAAGGCCAATGGCATTTTGCAACATCTTTAGATACGAAAACAATGGAAGAGGTACAGGATTTTTTGGAAGAGAGTATAAAAGGTTAGCATGTTTAGCAAGAATTACATTCAAATTGATTTTGAATATGTTGTTTAGGTAATTGTGAAGGCTTGATGGTTAAAACCTTAGAAAAAGAAGCGTCTTATGAAATTGCCAGGCGTTCCCGTAAATGGTTAAAGTTGAAGAAGGATTACTTGGACGGAGTTGGAGATACTTTGGATGTGGTAGTAATCGGTGGCTACTTAGGAAAGGGTAAAAGAGCAGGAACATATGGAGGGTTTTTATTAGCTTGTTACGATCAAGACAGTGAAGAATATCAAAGTATCTGTAAGGTAATATTTTTTTATTATTAACTGTTTAATTATTAGAACATGTAATTGTTCCCTGATATTTTGTTATACTGATTATACGCGATACTAACGTAGACTTTCTTTGGCTTCGTCTTTTCAAATACTTTTAATCATGAAATCATTATCTTAACAAACTAATGTTGCCCTTTCTAATAAATGCATCAACTAATTTAACGGCTTGATGGGCAAGTAGTAAGACGCGGGATTAGGCGTTATGCGTTTCGTACCCAGACGAATAGTTTGGTTTTCGTGTTGGTCTCTCCACAAATTTTCAGTTGCTTCGTCTGTCACAACGATTATAAGCACAGAGAGACGATAGGTAGCGATATTTTTGGATATCACGAGGTCACTTGACACTGTCTACCGCCACATTTTGTGGCAAAAAGTGAGGAGGTGGGGAATGATCGCCAATTTGATACCGCTCATTAATTCCTATCTGCCTGAAAGGACTGTCTCGGTTAGATTCGGTCGGTCTCTACCTCTAAAAGACCAACACGGACCAGGAGGCTATTCTGCTGGCACTGAAGTTATTTATTTTGTATTCTGTATGTATGCTGATGATACAGCAATCTACACGACGAGCTAGTGGACTAACCGAGGAGGATTAAGGGTTAACTAAGAACTTGACTTACGTGGGTGACGGCTGTGGCCAGTCACTTCAAAGGACTGAATGGTGTTCAACACTAAAAAGCATAACCAAAAAATATAATGCTAAGATAGCTTAGCTGTCGAGCTGTCGGGTATGTCGTTTTGAAAGTTGTGGTATTAACTGTGAGGCAACAGCGATAGAAGGTAGAGATATGAAAAATACTCTCGAAACCACGCTGATGACGCCGGGTAGGCAGAAACATGTCCGTGTGTTAGTGTTTTTTTTTTGTCTCTCCTTTTATTGCGTTTGCCGTGAATTATTCCATCAATACCATGAGAAAGCTAAGCTATCTTAGCATTATATTTTTTGGTTATTGTTTCTAGGCATTTTCTGATGTGTTCTGACTAAAAAGCATGATTGCGAACGCCCCTTGGTTTGTGCGTAATGTACAGCTCTGAGAATACCTTCAGGTGTATGTCCGCGAACTGTCAAGGGGCGCATAGGGAAGAACAGGCGACTCTTCAAATCCTCTTCTGGTGTAGTTGAGGATCCATCTACCTCCTACGCAACAAAATATGTATCACGTTGGTTTAATTTTACCCACAATTTAAAGTCGCTCATTTGAATCGTGAATGGAACTTGGATTAATTTAACGATATTGATCCAAATCGTTAAAGTTTGTGAATGGTTACTTGAGGATTAATTTATCTGATTAATTATGTAAATCAAGCAGACGTAACGCTTTAGAATAAAAAGGAATGGAAGGACAATAGAAATTTTAATGAGCAGTTTGGAAACAAACACTAATTTCGGCGAAGGCGTAACTGTAATCTACATTATTTTTATTCTAGATTGGAACTGGTTTTAGCGATGAAGATTTATCAACCCATTCGGAGTTTTTCAAAAGTCATATTATACCACAAGCTAAACCATACTTTCGTTACGATAACTTCCACCTTCCCGATCATTGGTTTGATCCCGTACAGGTATGGGAAGTCAAATGCGCGGATTTATCACTGTCACCTGCGCACAAAGCAGCCGTTGGACTTGTAAGTAGCAACACAAATGCGCGAAATGCGTTTTATTGGCGAGCCTTTAATTTCAGATCGATCCTGAGAAGGGAATATCTTTGAGATTTCCTCGTTTTGTTCGTATTCGTGACGACAAAAATGTAGAAGAAGCTACTTCTGCTCAACAAATAGCCGAGATGTACAGGAGTCAAGATCAAATTAAAAATCAGTCTGCCAACACAAATATCGCAGAAGAAGATTTCTATTAACCATCACATACCTATATTTTATATCATTTATATTATGTATTTTATAATATAAATTGTTTCGAATAATTTGATAAAAAGTTGTTATATATGCTACTTTTTGTAGAAAATAATAGAAATTCTAAGAAACAATTTAACATTGAAATATTCAAAATAATAGCTAAATAATTGTCACAAAGGACGTAATTTCTATTATGGTCGAGAATGTCGTCATAGTTTCTTAAGTGAACCACAATACCTTTGTTCTAATTTATTACAATTATTTCACATATCTAGTTGAAAAAGAGGATTTCATTTATCCTTGGAATCTGTGATACAGTTTTTTAGTGCGTTAAAAAGCGTTATATGTAATAGGGTAATAGGGTTAAACATCATTGATAGAGTTTTAAATCTTATAATAAGGATTCGCATTTCAAGCGATATTTTGCCCCTTCTTGCTCCACTATTCGCAGTGGTGCTCCTAGATGCTTCTCGCGTAGTTTTGTGCGGTTATACATAAAAAAATTCAACAAGTTCATTTCTCCTCATTCGAGAATAGAAAATTTTTCGTTGCTTCATTAATAAGTAAAAAATTACTTCGTTCATTTTTTGATTTTACATGGTGTAATATCCAAAATCTTGGTACTCGTTTAGAACTAAGAATTAGTGCTGCTAGGGTGGAATCAAATTCTTCACCAAATCGTCTGATGAAAATATTCAAAACGTTTTTAGAGTATATAATGTTATACAGGTTGTCCAAAAAGATGTTACCACATATATATGGTACTACAGAATTTTTAATTTTCTATTGCTGCAGACTAAATATAGCCACTCGACTTGCTGCAGAAGGAAGATAGCTGCTTGGATGGAAGTATTTGGGTCACCCTACATAGTTAGAAAAATATTTCAGTAATGGTTCCAGAGGGATCCTCCAAGCCGTTTAAGTATCCGTCGACTGCGTGAGAAATTTGTGCGCACAGTATCTGTGAGCAATTACTATAAAGGAGACTGTGGATGTCCCAGAAGTATTCGAACGAAAGATAACCATAAATGCACAATGATTTTGAGGCCAGGAAAGTCAAGTACGAGACTAGCATTGCAAACTGGAACCGCGCGAAAGTGTTTTAAAAATTCTCCGCCTCGATCTGGGAATGAAGCCGTACCACATTGGAGATTCTTACCTAGATATGTTACAGAATTTTGTTGTAGACAATCTTCCTCTCTATAAAATAACTAGAGTGAGGACGTTCGGTATAGTTTGCTAGCGAATGTTAGTCAGCCATGCGTCGATCGGGTATATGCAGTAGCGTACTGGCCAGTACTGCCGTCGCTCTCTGCCTCTGGGTTACCTTAAGAGAAAGGTTTACAAAAACAGACCGCACACACAATATAACGGAAATTAACATCTGTATAAACGTGCTTCATAGAATGACCTCAAACATGGTAAAACGAGTTCGTGTGTGCATTACTGAAGAAGGCAGCCATTTTGGGCATATGATGTAAAACATGTAGAATGTTAATAATCAGTGTATACGATGTAAGGTCATAAAAGTTATAATTATAAAAAGTAAGAAATATGTGTACATTTATTTTGACGTGCGCGACTTTTAGATCTCTCCGTATTATAGTTAAAGTTCGCCACTTTCCGTGCGCTTCACAGGCGTCAGTGGGAGTGGTCTGATTTACAATACATGTGCAAGTGATCTTATTGCTGCTATGTGTTTGGCGGCCAGTTAGAATGCACGCTAGCGTAGCGAAGTGCTGCATATACGTTATACGTAGTAAAATGTCGATAAGTGAATCAAGGAAACGACCAGTGTCAGATAAAGCAAATGAGTTTATTAAAGATTTCCCAGATTTAAACGATGGCGCAAAAATAAAATGTTTACTTTACGATATACCCAAGACCACGTGGGAAGTGCAAAGCACAATAATAACGAAACAGGTATATATTGGGAACGGCTTATACATAATTTACGTGTAACTATGATTGTGTATAATTTACCGTTTACTTTTAGTTCAGCAACGAATCATTTATTTCATTTTGGGAGATACAGTAATCCTACATTACTGAGCCAGACAACGTACCGAAGGTGCATACTATCTGTGCGTAAACATTTAGAAAATAAAATTAAAGCCGAACTGAAAAATAAAAAACAACGTTGGGGAACATGGTTACGGGCGGGGGCTATGGGGTTTTACTACCATAAATATTTTGAAAAAATAAAGAGTGTGGTTTATATTATTCCAGATAGAATAAATCTCTATGCTTCTATACTTACATCGGTAACAAGGTCGCCTCGCGTCCCCACTCCATCCCATAGTCTAATTAATTTATGCGAAGCATAAAGTTGCGCATATATTATAAATTACGCGCTCGAACGACCACCCCCATACCGACGCCTATAAAGCGCACGCAAAGTGGCGAATTTTAATTATACTCGTCGCTAACAGGCTTTAGAGAGTTGAATATGTTAACAAGGTCCACTGGCAAAAAATAATTTGTATTAATTTATTGTATTTTTTGCACAATAGCCATAGTAAAGTTTTAATTACGCAACCTTCCTGGCTTACATGACTTTGAAGTAGTATAATTCAAGGAGCTTAAATTATTGACTAACCACGGTTTAACTTTGAGGCCCGTAAAGTATTTTTGGAATAACAATTTTAAAAGGGAAGTTTGTTTTAGAATCTTTTATCGTCGCTAAAAGTCTGTGGGTAATACATAATTCAGTAAATTACTGATTTAAATTTCAACTTTCTCGGAGCGTTTTCACTAAGCGGTATATTTAATTGTAAATGGTACTCTATGGCCTAGTTTTTTAGTAATTAAAGAGTAATCTAACGATAATGTTTTGATTATTTAGCCTGGAAAAATTCATTCTTCTAGCGATATTTTAGGTAAGAACGCATTTATTTTCCATTTTGTTGCGAGATCTAAAAACCATCGATTTTCGATGTAATATTCGCAACAAATGTTATTTATTGTATCATAACATGTTAATGATAACATTCAATGGATATGAATTTTGTTATAACTGTGTGGAGACGTGGATATTCGTAAATCTTGTGCTGGGTTGTGTTTTTTTCAAGGGTAATGTCTCGAATTAGTTCTAAAAAATAGTATGAAATAAATTATTTCACAATATTATGCAACATTCTTTCACTATATTTATATAACTAATACAATTTTTTTTATCAGCAGTACGCAAAGGTAGATAATTGAATTTGATTGAAATAATAAATTTGGAAAGTTATTTACAGTTTTGTAGCGGTTAGGCGATTGTATTTTTATATTATTTGTTTGAATCTAATTAATTAAACGTCATTTTTAAGAAATATTGGAATTAACAACGTCAGTCATTCTTTTCAGAAATGTCAGTTAATCTTGACTAACCATTCTTACTTTTTAATTTTATAGTGACTTCGTGGTAATTTCAACATCCAATTAAACGATGCATTGGTAGCAAGCCGAGTCGAAATCTGTACGTTGTTCATGTCGAATCAGCCTTTGTTCGGTGTTGCGTACCGCCGGTTCCCGTACAAAAAGGGTTAGTTTATGATCGTGTTTAAACATAAAATTGCATATTTTAATAAACCAAAGACTAATAAAACTGTGTTCTTGTGTGTCCGATGTCTAGTGCTGAAATCGTAGACAGCTCCGTCGATCCTCCAGCAAAGAAACGGAAGCTTGATTCAGTGACTACTTCCTCAGATATGGCGAACAATGAAGCCGGTGCTTCAGCTCCAAAAGGAGAAGACATTGATGAAGGTCTCTATTCTAGACAGTTATATGTGTTAGGTCACGATGCTATGCGCCGTATGGCCAGTAGTGATGTTTTAATATCAGGTTTAGGCGGTTTGGGAGTAGAAGTAGCAAAAAATGTAATACTCGGCGGCGTAAAGTCTGTCACTTTGCATGACGAAGCTCTTTGTAGTATCACTGATTTATCTTCTCAATTTTATATTACGGAGGACGATGTTGGAAAAAATAGGGCAGAAGCCTGTTTTAAACAATTATCAGAGTTAAACATGTATGTTCCGACTAAGACATATACTAGTTCATTGACCGATGAGATAATAAAGAAATATAAAGTGGTAGTACTTACCAATAGCTCCCTGTCTGAGCAGTTACGCATTAGTGAAATAACTCACGCAAATAATATTGCTCTAATTATTGCAAGCACCAGAGGGCTTTTTGCACAGGTTTTCTGTGATTTTGGCCCTTCCTTTACGGTTGTTGATATCAACGGAGAACCAGTTGTATCTGCGATGATAGCGGACATATCTCACGATAAAGAAGGCATTGTTACTTGTATAGATGATACAAGACATGGTATGGAAGATGGGGATTACATTACATTTTCAGAAGTTCTTGGTATGACTGAATTAAACAATTGTGAACCAATAAAAATTAAGGTGCTTGGTCCTTATACTTTTAGTATTGGTGATACTACAAACTATACAAAATATGAGAGGGGCGGGATTGCAACCCAAGTTAAAATGCCTAAAAAGATACATTTTAAACCATTAACAGAAGCGATAAAGAATCCAGAATTCATAGTTACTGATTTTGGCAAATATGACCATCCCCAGCAATTGCATCTTGCATTTGCAACTCTACATAAGTACATAGAAAAACATGGGGTTGCACCGAAGCCATGGTCAACTTCTGACGCTGCTGAGTTTTTAACATTGGCAAAATCTTGTTCAGTATATGGTGGGAATGATACTGAAATTAACACAGGATTGTTAGAGACATTTGCTAAAATATGCGCTGGTGATTTAAATCCGATAGATGCAACTACTGGTGGCATAGTTGCACAAGAAGTTATGAAAGCATGTTCTGGAAAGTTTCATCCAATATATCAATGGTTGTATTTTGATGCTATTGAATGCTTACCAAAGGAAGGTGACCAAGTAATAACTATATCAGAAGAAGATGCTGCACCAACAGGAAGTCGATATGATGGGCAGGTTGCAGTTTTTGGAAAGCAGTTCCAGAAAAAATTAGGTAAGTATATAATTTAGGATGACCAAAGAATATTGCTTCAGTAAGTTTTCGCTTATTTCATATATACCTTTTTAAAATAAAAATTATTAAAGGGAAGCTAGGGAATGAAACTAGAATGAACTTATCTTTATTATTTGATGTGAGTAAGCAAGTTAATCTATAACAGAAATTCTTTTATTTCGAGAAAGTAAGTATATAGAGTAGAGTGATTCGCAAACATTTCTTAAGTAATTACATTATATGCTTTTTTAGCATTCTCATTTTTGCTGCTATTGATTTGAAATGTTATCTTTAATAATATTCAACAGATGTTATTTTTCTATGAAACTAGACATTATTTACGTACAGGTCGAGTTTATTGTTTAGCCATATTGTCCAAACAAAAATTAAAATTTGGCGTATATGAAAATGTAGAGGAATGGATCAAGTGTGAATTTTGTATACATGAAAATAAATAGAAAGGACTATTTATCAGAGATTTTAACAAACTGTGCAAGATCGGAATGTTTCTTCATGCTAACATAACATACATTTTGTTTATTTATAATTATACCATAGCTCGAAAACAAATGAAAATTCGATAAGAACATGAGTTTTCTTACATTATCCAATGCAATTTATGCAATCCAAAAATATACGAAATGTTATGACAATCTATTATTAAGGCCTGGGCGAATAACAGTATTAAGTTTTCTAGATGGTCAAAAGTGCTCTCACTTCACAAAAATTCCGCGAAATTATTGTCTTGGTAGTCGGGTAAAATTATTAAAGCAAATCGCCACTGAATTAAATATGGTACAATTTTCAGTGGGAACTATTGTTAAATGCTACAGATAAACTAGAACCATTGAAATTAATTGAAAAGTACTGATGGACCAAGAATAATACCAAAGAAGCTTGGTAAAAGAAAATCGCAGAAGCACTTACGTCTCTTTGGATCCAGTGCAATGGTTTTAATGTGCTCCAAGAGTGTTGTCGGAAATATATACATAAAACTGTACTCAGATTTTACGAGATATTTAAAAATACATATATCTGCATACGTAAATTATATAAATAACTTATTTAAGCCTAACAAAAACCTCTATTAACTGCTGTTCAGAAACGAAGTCGGTTAATTTGGGCAAAATGAAACTTTTGGCGACTGGATGAAAGTTATTTTCGGTGATGAGTCTAAGTTTAACGTTTGTCTAGATGATAATCGAAAATGAGAGTTAGAAACAAAAGACCGTCTCAAAAGGACTGTTAAATTTCCAGAAGGGCAAATGATATGGAGTTGTACGTTTTAGTGGTTTTGTGCTAAATGGAATTGATTGGGGGTGCAGGGCAGTGTGTTGCCCAGTGTTAAAAAATTGTACAGAGGAAACGTCGATTTTATTTTCCAACAGGATGGCGCCTCGTTCCATATCACCCATTTAACTAAACAACGGTTTGCTCAACATAATTTAAAGTTTGTGTTGCCCCCAAATAACCCCAACTTAAAATGTCATAAAAAATATCTGGCACGAAATGAAAAAATTTCGAAGGACCGAAGGAACAATCTTCAAATAACAATGCTGATTTAATAGCCAAATTAAAAATGTCTGGGTCATGTTAGCTTCAGAATTTTGCAACAAGCTTGTATACATTGTTTTAACACGTATTCGTGATGTTATGAAGTTGCTTCACGAAATTAGCAAAGACTAAACAGGCTCCTGTTTATTCGTCTCATGAGAATGGGTTCGTGTTGCCTACTGGTTTCCCCGAAAGTCGACAAAACACGAGTCTGTCTAGTCTCTGCTAATTTCGTGAAGCGCACGGAAAGTGGAGGACTTTAGTTACTAGTTACACCTGGCACTCCCTACTTAACAACAACCTACTCGTTCAACAACCATTCGGACTTACGACGGGGGAATCCGAACGGTAGCTTATAGAAGGGGAATTCCAACCCCTGGCTTAAGGTAGAATGCAAACACGATAATAATATGTAGGGCGTTGAATTAAAAACAAAATTAATTGTGCCACACTGTATGTTACAAATATTTCAAGTTATTAAATGGACTTTGTCTAATCTTGACTTTCCGTGTATGTAAGTTATCAGATTGCATTTACCAGGACATACTTTTATCACAATGACGAATTTCTACATATAATTAAATTTGAATTCATATATTAATTTTTCTGTATCTAATTACTGATAAATATTACTCAAAGAACGAGAATGATAAGTAAAAGAATGTAATACATTTTTACAATTATTACTTTGTCTATTGAAATGCTTTTCATTAATTTCAGAGTTAATTGGAATTACGTCTGTGTCATAATATGATATTAAAATAAGGCGACCGTAGTGAGTACTTGCCAAAGAAATAGCAGGTGTAATCCTCTAAAATGAATCATGTGTTGCTTAATCGACTGTATTTATATTTTTATACTTTTGTCATATCTTTTTTAAGCCACCATGTGCAAGTTGTTTATTTTTGTACATTACTAGTTTTATTTTAATTAAAGGTAAAATATGTATAGAAGAATTACCGTGAACATGACAAATAATCGACATGATATAAAAAGAGGATTAGTGAGTCAGTTTGGCAAAGCTCGTCTGTTGTCCATAGAAAAATGAAATCCAAATATGACATATATGTACATAAGCGTATACAGAGCATTCCAAATTAACGTTTCACTTTTGCTATCATCGTTATTACTGATCTTACTACTTTGTTAAGTTGGTAAACTAATAAAACATTGTTCCGAAACTATTGGACTTAAGTACAATGTGATCATAAAGAAGCGTAATCGAGATGAAAGTTATTTTTGGTGACGAGCCTAAGTTTAACCTTTGCCTAGAGGATAATCGAAAACGAGGATTAGAAACAAAAGCAAAGTGTTTCATAAAGACCGTCTCAAAAGGACTGGTAAATTTCCAAAAGGACAAATGATATGGAGTTGTATGGCGCAGTGGTTTTGGGCCAAATGGAATTGATTGAGGGTAACGTGATTGTGAGTGTTGCCCAGTCTTAAAAAACTACATAGAGGAGTTGTCGATCTTGCTTTCCAACAGGATGGCGTCTCGTTTCATACCGCAGATTTAACTAAGCAATGGTTTGCTTAACATAATTTAAAGTTTTGTCTTGGCCTCCAAACTTAAAATGTCGAAAATGTATGGCACGCAATGAAAAAATACCGAAGAAACAATCTACAAGGAACAATTGGTGATTTAACAGCCAGATTAAGACAAATCGCTGCGGTATGTTAACTTGAGAATTTTGCAACGAGTTTGTATAAATTATGTCAACACCTATTCGTAATATCAAGTCAGAAGCAGATGTGACGAGTTACTAGAGTTATTATTGATATAGGCACTCTCCATTTAACGACCATTCGGACTTACGACGATGGAATCCCGAACGAGAGGGGATTAATGATTGTTTATGTTACTAACAACCACATTTTACAATTAAATTTTGCTTAAATCGTACCAAACTTCAAATTAAGTGATCTCCTAAGGTTTAAATACAAATTCTTATTCGTCGTTTAATGTTGTTCAATATTTTGACAAGTTGTGAGGCGTTATCGTGGTGCAATCATTTTGAATTGGTTTGATAGTTCTTGTATTGTGTGGTGTAGTTTTAAAAATTGTATTTTTTAGTTGTCGAATAGTTAGGTCATGAGAATGTGGAGGAAGATCTACTACATGATTCTCAGTACTGTAAGAGGTAGTGCTTTAAGAGCTGCATTGGAAGTATTCCAATATATCCAGTATATCCAGTATATCCATGATATAACCGGCTTAGAAGAGGTTGCAATAAGTTATTATGATATCTGTCTGCGTTTACCGCTTCATGAGACAATAGTGGACCAATAATTCTTCTTCGCGAAGCTGCTAATCAAACACCAACCTTTTTAGAACGCAATGGTTTCTGTATCGTGACATACGGGTGTTCACTGGACCATGTACGCATGGTTTGTTTGTTAATAAAACCATTAAGAAAAAATCCAACTGCTTCTGAGGAGGATTTTCATCATTGGTGTAATTTTCAAACCAATTACAGTGTGGGCTTGAGTTCTTGCACAACACGAATTTTATATGGATATTCCTGTGAAAGTGTCCTTATTGACTTTTTAGGTGATCATATGTCCCCTTGCACCTGGAATAGTTTTTTTTTGGGACTTACTGCATCCGTTTCAGGAAGTTTAGCAACGAACAATTTGATGATATAAATCGGTGGAGACTGAAGACGAAATTCATCCATACATATTTGCATAAACTGAGATAATTCCCCATCCTGTTGTTTTTGTTCATTATGAAAATAGATTTCAATTATAAATGTTTAGTGATCTGTAGTAAACAAAATTTCAAATGTAATATCTTGATATGAGGCGACCTCCTACAAAATAACTTGTGTGATTATAAACTGAAATGATTCATTAGAAGGTAAATCAGCTTAACTGAAAATGATGTCTTGAATGTTGAGAAATATATTTTAATTTGCGTAACTACAATGCAGAATAAATGATTAGGATTTGAAAATGTCCAGTGTCATTTTTGCATTGAATATTTATAAATGGAACGCTATTCACGTCAATAAGTACAGGGTGTTTTCAATTAACACGTGCTTGCCAGATGTAGTTGTAACCAAGTAATCAACAGAATAATTAACAAAAATATGCCCATCTCGATGATGATCATACGGTATAATATACACAGAATAAAAAATATTCACAATGTAGTGTACAACAAAATAATACAATATGCAGCGAATTGTATTTAAAAAAATAGCTTAGTCGTATCACTCTGTAGATAATCCTCTTGTTAAGTTATGCATAGACAATTGTATATGTCTGTATTGATCGTTAATTGCATAATTAACGGATTTATTTATTAAATTGTTGTTCCGTGTTTATTTTACAGAAGCGTTAAATTATTTCGTCGTTGGAGCTGGTGCAATTGGATGTGAACTCTTGAAGAATTTTGCCATGATGGGAATAGCATCAGACGGTGGCAAGATTACTGTTACTGATATGGATTTAATTGAAAAATCAAATTTAAATCGTCAATTTCTCTTCAGACCTCATGACGTCCAAAAGTCCAAAGCAGCTACTGCAGCTAAGGTAAAGGCATCTTTTGATTTTCTAACCAGTTTTTGTATTTTTACATACATATATCCTTTTTATGTCGTTCTTACGCAAACAACAGAAAACTAACTGGTGGACTTGATTAACGAATAGGAAGGATTCGAAGCAATATCAATTTAATTTATCTAATGAATATAAAGCATTTATTATTTTTGTAACCTACATGGTACAAATCTCCATCAATTGCAAAAGGGCAATACAAGTTTTTGAAATTGATAGAGATTGGATTCAATGGAACGAATATAGACTGTGCGTAGATATAAGTCCTAAGTGTGATATTCTCATAAAAAAATATTAAATATTAGCCCTGGAACACTTGGGCTATCGTTTGTCGACCCCAAGTAGGTCGGGAGGCGGTGATGTGAGACCATACTGCCGGGAAAACAATAAAGCGACAATAGGTATTTTTAATGTAAGAAATACTGTGGCGAACAACAATAGCAGTCGATGACCTAATTTTACTTTTTTATGAAATTGGTTGGGGAAAAAGCACTAAATAGTTTTTTGTGACACTGGATTTGTTTGAAAAGGTTGTTACTGTACAATTGCTAATATAGTAATAACAAATCTCAATTTTGGAAACGTAAATTATTATTTATTGTTGTTAAATCTTGGTACATATTTTCTTGTTTCGTTCCGATATCGTTATTTTTATTTGTTGTAATTGTTATTGTTCGTTTACTTTACTTCCATTTTATTGCAATTAATTGGTTATTACGATAAAGTCGTTTAAAATTGTTAGTTTTCGCTCATTTTTATTTTTTGCGGTTTACTTGGCCTGTTATAGAATGGTAGCAAATGAATAGCCCCATTTTTAGAAGCACTTTACCGACGAATTTAACACTCTGCATGAGTCATGTAAAAATCAGCAGATAAAATGTCAACTACACTTTTAATATTGAGTTGGGAAAGCCTTGACCTAGATCATTTCAAATAAAACGGTCGTTTTTTAACTGTATAGTAGCTGTTTTATACGTTTTTCTCTGTTTTACTAGCCAATTAATGACGCTACGAACAAAATCAAAAAATGAAATGTGCTTCAGTATGCTAACTGTGGTATTACAAAACATTCTTTCCGTCAATGGTAAGTCAATTACAACGTTTCGATTTCTTCGTGTGTTTCCGTTGCACGAGGGAAATTAAACGTTGTAAATAAACCTTCGTAGCCACAATGCAGCAACCGCCGTTGGTCATAAGCGTTATGGGCTACTTATGTGTAAATTGGGATTTTTATTTTTGAAGTATTTACTATGAAATCCTTTGTGAAGTTTATGGGTCCGTTGTTGTATAGAATTATTGACGCATCCCATGGCTTTTGTTTTGATTTTATAATAATGGTTTTATTGTTTATACTATAATGTAACGACAAATAAAAAAACCGTTTAATAGTAATTTTAGAACTGTCACCTTTGTGCTTTGAAGGAGAAATAGATTTCAGAGAAAAATAACTATGACTTGAAGCCAGATGCAGATCGGTGGAATAATGGAACGGTAATTAACGTTACATGCAGCTAACTTTATCATCTAGTTGCGTGGAATTTCTGCCAGATCTATATATTATTTCGATATTGAACGTTACTATATTTATATTAATAACATTATCTTCTTTATCGTAGGTTATAAAGAAAATGAATCCATTTATAAATATTGTCGCTCACGAAAACAGAGTTGGCGTTGAAACAGAAAGTATTTATGATGATACATTCTTTGAGTCGTTAGATGGCGTAGCGAACGCGTTAGACAATGTAGATGGTCGTATATACATGGATAGAAGATGTGTTTATTATCACAAACCTCTTCTCGAGTCGGGCACATTGGGTACGAAAGGAAATACTCAAGTGGTCGTGCCATTTTTAACAGAATCGTACAGTTCTTCGCAAGATCCTCCAGAAAAAAGTATTCCTATTTGTACATTGAAAAACTTCCCAAACGCTATTGAACATACACTTCAATGGGCTAGAGACAATTTTGAAGGGTTGTTTAAACAAAATGCAGAGAACGCCTCCCAATATTTAACCGATTCAGATTTCGTCGAGCGGACTCTTAAACTCCCTGGTGTTCAACCTATAGAAGTATTGGAATCGGTCAAAGTCGCTTTAGTGGATGAGCGACCAAAAACTATTCAAGATTGCGTAAATTGGGCTAGACATCACTGGCAGGATCAGTATTCTAACCAAATAAAGCAGCTTCTTTTTAATTTTCCACCGGATCAACTCACAAGCACTGGTCAACTGTTCTGGTCAGGACCTAAGAGGTGTCCTGAACCATTAACTTTTGACATCGATAATTCTGTACATCTAGATTATATTTACACGGCCGCTAATCTTAAAGCGGAAGTTTATGGACTTACTCAATTGAGAAATCGTGAAGCTATAAAGGAAATGGTACAGAGTATTGAGGTAAGTTAATTATTTATAAGTCCAGAAATGAGGATATTGTAATAATTTTAGATTAGAGGTATTTTATCCATGTTATATTTTATTCAAATCTTTTTAAGATCATTCAAGTATCATGCTTGCTTTCTTAGAGTTACTTAACAATTGTAATCATAATGAAGACAGGTATCATTGGATTTGCACAATATGCAGCATGCAATAATTAAATTATTGATACATACTGGCATATATCATTACTCCTTACTCAATTATTCACATCAATAACATTAGATGATACAATAATACTTCTTCAGTACTATCATGATCCACGTTGACTTTGTGCGAGTGGCATTTAAATAGTGGAGAGAAAATGTAGTCTGGATATCTCGCAGATCTTTAATACAGTAATTGCTACCAGATTCGTGTCAAACTACACATCATCAGGCAAAGCTACAAATCAGGCTTAGAGTAAGGATTCCAAGCTACAATTCGAAGCGATGCGTACTTTCCAAGCATTCCTTTAGCCAGTCTAATTGCTTCCATAATTGTTGATAATTTTGTAAACTTAAGCACAAAGGTCGGATTTGATGCAGTATGCAGTAATTTAACAATATACAAAAAAAAATAGCACTATTGTAGGTTTAGTTACCGTTAAAATTGCATCTGGGACGAGTAAGAGATTAGCAAGGTTCGTGTTATCAGAGGGAGAGATAATTCTGCGATGCTTTGAGACTAAGTGAACCAAACATTAACAAAACAAAGGGCACAAGATTTTTTAAAGGAAAATACCATCTGTGGTTGTCTCAAAGAACCGCAGCTCAATTGATTAAAGACAAAAGGAAACAAATATTTAAACTGATAATTAAGCACTATATTAAAATAAAATATTTTGTGGTAAATAAAAAATGAATGATAATAACGAAAAACCAATGTTTCTTACGTTTGGTGACGACGACTACTTGCGTGAAGAAAGCATATGCTGCCAAAAGTAACGGTACAAAAATATTGTTACAAATAGTTGTAAATCCTATAATGCACTTCATATTCTTCAGATTTTAACAAAATATTTTTTTACTTCATGCTTGATTCTACTTGATAACTATTTACAATAATTTAATTAACCAAAACAATTTTAACATTTAACACACAATTATTTTCTGAGGCTGATGGTTTGTTTGCTTGTAGTTTTTCCTGATGATGTTTAGTTTGACATAAAACCGGTAGTAATTCTTTTTTTTAAAGATTTGTGAGATATCTCTACCATATTTTCTCTCCGCTGTTATCATTTAATAGTTTTAAAGTGTGTATATCAACACAATAGTGATGTGCTCGTAATCTAGCAGAGAACACTCTCAATACTGAGCAATGCAAAGCATTATCATACACGCCCGTAAAGGGATGAATTATCTGTAAAATTTTAAACCTTATATTGTTGTAAATTAAATTTGTATGATTTAGCAACCAGATTAAATTTAAATTGCATATTTTTGTTTAATAGGTTCCAGATTTTGTACCGAAATCCGGAGTTAAAATTGCTGTTACTGATTCTCAAATGGCGGTAACAAATGGTACTAATGTAGATATGGACAGAGTAGCTCAACTCCAAGCGGAACTACCTAAAATGGTTGATTTGGGCGACTTAAAGTTAACACCTTTGGAATTTGAAAAGGATGATGACACAAACCTTCACATAGATTTTATTGTGGCTGCTTCAAATCTTCGAGCAGCAAATTACAAAATTCCGCCTGCAGATAGACATAAGTCCAAATTAATCGCTGGTAAAATAATTCCGGCTATTGCTACGACAACATCAGTTGTAGGTGGTCTCGTTTGTATGGAGTTATATAAACTAGTTAACGGCATGAAAGCGTTAGATCCATTTAAAAATGGGTTTGTAAACCTGGCTTTGCCATTCTTCGGTTTCTCTGAACCGATCGCTGCTCCAAAAATGGAATATTGCGGCAAACAGTGGACGTTATGGGATCGATTTGAAGTACAGGGAGAGATGACACTCAACGAGTTCTTAAATTATTTCAAAGAAAAACACGGCCTTGAAATTACAATGCTGTCTCAGGGTGTGTGTATGCTATATTCGTTCTTCATGGCAAAGGCTAAAGCCCAAGAACGTCTTGGATTGACAATGTCGGAAGTAGTTAAAAGGGTCTCCAAAAGACGCATCGAACCACACGTAAAAGCTCTAGTATTTGAGTTATGCTGTAATGATGCAGATGGCAACGATGTTGAAGTTCCATATGTGAAGTATAACTTGCCGTAAATAGTGCAAACAATAAAAATAACAAAAAAATATCGAAGAAATAATTCTTTTTGTATGTGCACCAAAACAAAATTGAACAGAATTGCGTGTTTAAATAAATTGTGATCATACTGTAAAAAGTTTACCTTAATTTATACTGTACTATCATACGGAAATTTTCTAATATGTCGACAGCTCAGGCCAGATGCTGATTTAATTAGTTTGGATCCAGTTTATTTACACCACTAATTAGTTGGTAATCATGATAATTATTGCGATAGCATTTAACTAGTGTTTTGCGTATATTGTCACTTGTAATTGCTAAATATTTTTTATTAAGGTAGTAGATGCAGTATAGTGTTTATTTTCTTAAAATGAGTATTCTGATGTGTGAAAAATTTTAAATAAATATGTTTTTGAGCAATTCTAATTACTTATTTTGTAATATTCCAAAAAAACAAACAGTATACATACTCCTGTTCCAATTTTGTGTTCGTTAAGAGGTGCAAAATAAAGTTAATAACTTTTCATTTTGTTTATTTCAATAGCACATTGGCAGTCTTGAAGAAAAACGAACGGTTCTCGGCAAAATATTTTTACACGATAAAAAATCTTAATCCTGGAATTATGCGCGCCTACAAATCAAAATGTAAATGTTTACGTTTTGTAATTAAGCTATGAAATCGGATATAAGTAACTTTATTACTTTCTCATGACATTTTTTTAAGAAATAAAAATTTCAATTTGTTACTGTAATAAATTAATAATTTACTTAGTTTAAAAATATCCGCCATAAATGCATTATCATATATTTAGGTTAAAGAAAATGAAATAAAGCCATATTTTTTAAATTACATTTTATTGTCCAGACACTGCGGTTGAATTTACTTTTGTGACTTTTGTTATCCTTATGTGGTATCATTTAAGTATTTAAATTTCCCTTTACCTAATGCCATTGTTAAAACTGTTCTTATCTAATCATCTATAGCTTATTTTTCGGTTCAACAAACATTCCTATTGAATAAGTTACTTTTTCGATGTATTTACTTTCTCCTTTGCGCTGTTTCGCTTCCTTGTTCGCACCTAGAAAACGTGTGTACGTGTAAATTGTATTCTTAAGCAAAATTGAACAGCATAGACTGTTTTACACTAACTTTCTTACTGGCCGATAAATATGTATATGCTCGTATTAGTAAGACTAGAAATATTCCAGTCGTACTAATCATTAAGTGCACCATACCCTTCTAATACTCATAAACGGCTTTTCCAGTAAAAACTCCATTGGACAAAAGTAGTTTTGCTTGCAAAACGGTATTTTTACTGATTCCCAACATATTTGCAATAGCTCGAATGTTACAACCTTTATATGGTTTTGTTTTCAAAATTGATTGTTGGGGCAACGCGGCAGCAAATTTGACATTTTTAGTTTGAATTATTTTATAACATTTTTGTATTGTCTACCCTACTTTAAGCAACATTTACTTAACTCTAATAAATGGTGTAGCAGATTTTTAAATCGCCGATGATACACTACAAAACGCAGTAATGATCACCGAGTCATTAAATACACAAATATCAAACAATAGGGGTTAATATCTTGACAAAAATTACATATTATTTGATAGCCTTGGGTCCACCCCTCTTTGTCCTTGGCATTTTATTAGCTAAATGTATCTCCAGCCAACGATAATCCCGGGACTACAGCTAAATAGCTTGGCTTCACGCCGGTAAGGAGTCAAGTCTGGTAGTAAATGTCCGCAAAATTAATTTACTTATTTAGAAAGAAAAATGTTTCTGTTTATAACATTACATTTAGCATCTTTTTAAATCTATCAAATTGAAATATTTTGGAACCAACTTACTTGAAAAACAAGGAGGATCCAAGAAACGAAAACTATTTTTGAGCAAATTTGGAAATGGCAACAGGACGGAAGGATCGGAAAAGACTTCAATCATTATGTTCAGTTAGGATCGCCGTAAGCAGCAAGAAATGATTATTTTGGTTAATGAAATTTGAAAACTATTTTACTAAATGCATTTAAATTTATTTACGGATAGTTTTTGAGTTAGGTGATTGTAAATGATCTGAAAATTAGTAAAAGGAATATTCTTGTTTATTGTTTCATTGGACTTGGACTGGAAAATGCAAAATTAATTTAGATTCTCGCTTATTTTATGTCATCCCCTTTTTACAATATGTATATCGTGTATCCGATCGGCGGATTTGCGGCGATAGGAATATTCCCTTTATCCAGTCGGCTACCTGTTTGTTGGCGTACGGCACCGCCAGAAAAGTACAACCCTATTCATAAGTAAATCTAAAAATTTTAATTCGAATACGAATGGTAATAGAGATGAGCACTGTGAGAATTTTTCGGAGACTAGACAGACTCGTGTTTTGTCGACTCCCGGAGAACCCAGTAAGCAACACGAACCCATTCCCATGAGACGAATATACACGAGTCTTTCTAGTCGCAGCAAAAAAGTAATCATTTCCCCTGCCTTGGTCACCTCTAGTTATAATAGAAAATAGAAAAATATCGTATATGTACTATCTTATTCAAACATTAAGTTTATAAAGAACAGGTTTTAGTCTCGTTGTAATTTTATAAACTAGGGATATTATTTTACAAAATATTTTATGTGGTTAACGAATGGTGGTGGTAGTACATATTTTAAACTTCAAGTTACTTTATCACGCTTGCTAAACCGGCTTCATTTTAGGAACAATTTTATCCTCTAGTTATTACTTCAAAAATGAATAATATTGTAAAATATATGTTACGTGCCAATGTATATAAGCCCCTATTAAGTACTGTTAAATCGTCAGCAAACCTCAAAAATGGTATTTATCTACATAAGCAATTAAGTAGAAATTTATGGTACATGTGCAACTTTCATAATAATGATAAGTTTAACAGCACTTTAATATCCAGTAAACACAGTAATTTATGTAATTGTGGATGTGGAAAACACAATTTACATAGTAAAGGTAAATTAATACAAGCCACCAAGTAATTTTTGTAATCGAATACAACCGTTAAATTATAGCTGAACAACAACTTGTGGAATTTCTCACCGAAGAAATATTGGCAGAAAGGAAGGCACAGAAGGTGAAAACTATTCCAACAGAAATTGACGGTTTTAAGGCACAACTAAATGGTTCAGAAGTTACATTAACCAAAAAAGCAGATAAAGAAATGTAATAATTTAAGTTAGCAACTTTCTTTAATTCATATTTATTTGTTTTATTTTAGTATAAGAATTACATTTAATGTGAATCACACAGTAGATACAGACTCAGAGCCAGGATTAAATCCGAATATGGATAAAGCAGAAATTGGCGAGCTAAAATCAAAGCCAGCGTTTAAAGTTGAACTAATTAATGGTGATACTACAGTAAATTTACTTTGCTCATTTGTTAATCCAAATGAACAGGAAGAAGGTTATAGTAAGCATATTTCTAAAATTATTTAGAAAAAAGTGTGTACATTTTTTTATTTTTAGATGATGTTTTTGGTATTGATGAAGTGAGTATCTATAATGGTGAATGGAATGAAAATGTATATGCTGTATCTGGTGAAGTAATAGATTCTGTAAGTTGCTAAGTATTATTAGGTGTAATGCCATTAAATATATAACTTTTTCAGTATCTATATGATCTGCTATTAAATTATCTTGAAGAAAAAGGAGTAAGCAATGAATTTGTTGAAAAGTTGTCTGAATATAGTACAGCTTATGAACATTCAGCATATATTAGTCTTTTAGAAGGCTTATCAAAGTTTGTTTCAGGAAAATAAATTTTAATCTCAGTACAAGTTTTCTTCTTCATGTCTACATTAGGTTTCTAATAAAAGTAACAAAATAATTATATCGTTTTATTTACAATGTAAAATTTAATATTTACAAACATACAGAATTGTTATTTTAGGAATATAGGCGAATACATTTATAACCCTGATTTTTATATCCAAATACCCGCAAGAAATGTCATCAGCTTTGACCTGATGGGACTTTACGTTCGTGTTCTGTTCCTAGTAAATCTTTTTCAACTTCGTGTATATCAATACGATTTTCTTTCATAGCACGCTGTAAACATTTGTCCTATAACATTAAAATTTAAAAGGATGTATATAATTACTTTTACACATTGTTGATACACTTTAAATATAGGTTCACACATTGAATCGTTAGTGCTGCCTTTTAAAAAATGCTCAGAAAACCACGTGTTAAAGCAGGTATCATACTGTTTTTTCAATTCATTGCAAGTTTCCCCAATACTATTCATTTTCATAAATATTCTGGAATTCTTTTAAAGTAAAAACAAATATTTTAGTGAAAGCCACACAAATTTGGGGGTTATAAAACTTATAGAATGAAATCAATACTATACGTGTTTTATATCGGGTTATAGATTAAATCAGAACAATGCAATTATCTTTCATCCACACATGAAGATCTTTTAATTGGTTATAAGTTGATTCTAAATTAAACTAACTTATAAAAAACATTTCTGAGTGCTTATAAATACTAACTTTATGAAAATTGGAAAGTGAGAAGACGCGAGTAGGTGCTCGTTGTCGAGGTTGGTTGAAGCAAACCTCCCTTACGCATGGGTATTATGCCATGGGATTATTGGATTATGGGGAGTGTTTTGATGTATCCATTTCATATTTGACGTCTTTTCGATAAGTGCTTTACAACATTCTACAACTCCCACACAGTATTTTTTAAATTTCGCGGATAGTTTAAGTTGGTAGTTCCGGTAATAGAGGGCATATTTGCCAACTTTTTACCGTAATGTATGCTAATATGCCCTTTATTACCGGAACTACAAAACTAAATTATCCCCGAAATTTAAAAAATGCTGTTTGGGGTAGCGAATAAATTTAATCAGTAACTTTTTGATAAAAAAGTTACTGATTTAATCTAGCAAATTATCGTGTATAATAGCGTTATTTTGAAATTATGAAAATGAATTCTTCTACTACTTACAATTTGAAAATAAAACAAAATATGTAATTGTGTATGACGGCATTAAATGAAATAATACTATGTAGATTGTTGTATTTTTTTGGATTCTATTGAAATCCACGAAATTATTAAGAAACAAAACTATTTCTGATGTACCATCGTTTAAAAGAAATTGTTTCATAAACATTTTTGTTTAGCTAAATTGCCAAACTTTAAGGCAACTTTCGGTAACTTCTTTTTCTTATTGCTGAGAAAAGTAATTGGTAAATATGCGATGTTTATTGTATATTGTTGTATTCCTCTCAACACAATACGGGTTTAAAAAAAAACAGTTTCTGGCACCATGGCAGCTTTTATTTGTATACTCCGTAACACAATAGAATTATAATAACATATGATTATTATAAAGATTACTTTTAGAACAACTTTAGAACTAACATAGAATTTTAATATAAACTTCGGTAGTTGAACGGGCAGAGTAACGACTTACGCACGAGAGTAACTTCCTAATACTCTATTGAGGCATTCCACTGGGTTTTCCGGATCCTTATCCTGCTTCCTCCAGTTCCATCGGGTTGATGATCTTCCTGGGGTCCTCGGTTCTCGGTGTTTGGTTCTCGGAGTCTTCTTCCTGGACTCCCTCCTCGGTTACTAAAACAGAAAAATATAAGTTAGTAAGGTGTTAGTACACTCTATGGTGATACCTGTGCCAGCCTACTCAGGTGATCGTAGGTGGTCTTGTGCCTCGATCCCGAAGGGGTTCTTCGGACGGTGGCGTTCTTCATTGCGGGATTCTCGCTGGTTAGCATCTTCCGAAAGAAGTTTTTGTTGAGCCGTGCCAGGAATTCCTGCAGCCGCTCAGTCTCGCTCAGGTGTGTCAGTGTAGCCAGCGAAGTACGCTGGGGTACGTGCAGTACTAATCGCAAGCAGCGATTCTGTACAGTTGCGAGGGAGGTAATGTGGGTGGGTGCCGCCGTGACCCATATGGGACTGGCGTAGGTAAGGATCGGGCGTATGTGTCTTGTACAGCATGAGGCCCGTTTTAGGGTTGAGGTGGGAATTTGTGAGGATGGGGTACATCTGTTTGGCTGCACCTAGTGCCCTGTTTCGAGCTCTTCTGAGATGCTCCGCGAAATTCAGCCTCTCGTCTAGGATCATTCCGAGATACTCGATCTTGCTGTCCCAATCGATCTCCGTCGCTCTGACTTTGATCTTGGGGAGCGGACCGTGTTGTTTCCAGGCGAACGCAATCGCTTACGTCTTAATGGGGTTGATCGTGAGTCCCTGGTCATCGAAGTAATTAGAGATTTTGGTCAAATGCGCATGCGCAAGTTCTCTATTGAGGCTCGAGCGCGAATCCCTTTTTTATGTTTCAAATGTGCTGACTAAGATATCTGTCTACTTTGTATACTTTTACTATTATCAAGGGTTACTACAATATAGATAATCTTGTAGATGTTTCATTGTAACGTTACAATGCAGTTCGTTTCATTCGTATCATCCTAATAAAAATGTTTGTTTAAATTTTGATTTTTCTGAAATAAACGTTTATCTAAGTAAAAAAATTATTCCCATTAGATGATTTCTACGCGAAATTGATAATTTTGGAATCTTTAATAAATTCCAATATAAAAGCAAAACTTGAATTTCTCGTGTTTTACTCTAAATCCTCTTGAGGGCTTTTCAGCGTAATACAAAGGCTTCAGTTACATGCTTCTGAGTAAAATCGGACTTGGAGAATCGATTCCCGCTACCCTCATTTACCGATTTCGTTTGTTTTTCGAATTACACCCCGAAAAGTGCTAAAAATAGGGATCAAAGTTTCCCAACATTATAAAACATAGCTCGCCTACCGTAAGAGATTTCAACAATGTTTTAAAATATTTATTTTGATGACGGTTCCCTATGCAGTTTGACCTGCTGATTACTGGGATTACGACCATTTTGGGGTATCTTCAATGGTTCTTGAGAAATTTAAGTTTGAATATCATTATTTTGGTAGATAAGTATCGCTCCAGAAACATCATAGATCTACTGCAAGATCATTTACAATTCCTTTGAACCCCACTCAAAATAAATTACCACAAAATCAATAATTCCAAAATTTCCTTTAAAGTTA
>LR736860.1:7822029-7837999 GCA_902654985.2 Oryctes borbonicus | reverse complement strand
AGGCAACACTAATCCATTCTCGTGAGACGAACAAACACGAGTCTGTCTAGTCTCTGCTAATTTCGTGAAGCGCACGCAAAGTGGTGAACTTTATAGTATAAAGTTGAAGATATGAATTTTTCTGTGTAAGGATTGTACAACAACAAGAAACTCGAAATAAATAACAAATTGCGAATTCTAAGAAAATAAAAAAAACGATCTGAATAAGTGAAAAACCCATTCTAAATAAATGAAAGCAAATTCTAAATAAATAACGAATTCCGAATAAATAAACAACAAACTCTAAATAAATAGCTCTGAATAAATAAAAAAACAATTTTAAGTAAATAAACAACAAAATCTAAGATAATTAAATTCTAAGATAATTAAAATTCTGAATAAATAAAAAACCCATTCTAAATAAATAAGAAACAAATTCTAAATAAAAAGCGAATTATGAATAAATAAACAACAAATTCTCAGGAAATAAAAGGAAATGCAAAATAACAGAAAAAAGATCAATAAAAAATAACGATCACATTAATATAAATTCAATTTATCTTAATATTTAATATGGTAACCCCGACTTTCTATATACATTCTTCATCTATTCGGCATTAAATGAACGAGTCTTAGATTAGACATGAATAGAAATTTACAATTCAAATTTCTAGGTAGAAATACTAATTAAACTAAATCTGAGATGATAACCAAATGTAAACGTATCCTAACATGTCTTTGTCCTATATGTTAATAAAATATAATTGCACTAGGATTTGCCCCAGCAAAGATAATCTTTTACTGTTCCTTCTTCTACCTGTGAGTCCGAGCTGAACCTAAGCACTTGGCCTTGCCGCGCGGAAGATAGTATCAATATTTAGTCCTTGCAAGGGGGAACAAAACATACACCAGCTACTGTACCATGTAGTGACATTACCAACGATTCCTTCTGTATTATAGAACCAAATTGATAATCATAAATATAACTACATAATTCAGATCAAGAAATTTTGAAATTATAAATTTTGTGCTATTTTATTTTGAGTAGAGTTCGAAGGAGTTGTAAATGATTTTGCAGTAGATTTATGATGTTTCTGGAACGATACTTATCCACCAAATTTACAAAAATAATGACATTTAAACTCAAATTTCTGAAAAGCCTTGAAAATACTGCAAAATGGTCATAATCCTTGTAGTCAACAGGTTAAACTGTATAAGGAACCATCATGAAAATAAATATTTTAAAACATTTTTGTAATCGTCAATACGAATTGACGAATTAGATGAAGAAAAAGTTTATGATGAGTATTTCTAATAAACGTGGTACCTTTATTTGCCGAACCTAAGTACTTGGCCTTGTCACGCGGAAGATAGTATCGATATTTAGTCGTTTGCAAGGGGGAGACAAAATATAAACCGGCCACTGTACATTATAAACCAAAGGAAGGTTTTCCTCGTTTTTTTTTTCGTTCCCTGGTTTACAGCACTTTATCGCAGCATTGTCCATTTAAATGGAAAACTTGTCCGCATCGTTTCATATTTAACCTCCTATGAAATTCTGGAAAATATACAGAATGCTGCATTAAAAAATGAAATAGCATAATAATAGTCAAATATGGCAATGATTTCGATGGCCATTTCGTAGATTTTAGTTGGTATGATTTTCTTCAGTGCGCAAGTGAAAACTCCAAGAAAACTCAATTGAATAAAATTTGAGTCATCGCTCTAGCGTGGATGTAAGGTATCTACAAGAAATAGTGGTCTAATTATCTCAAAAACTTAAGCTGAATAGGTATAGTTTCATATGTTCTTAAATTATAATAACACATAATGAATTTTAAGCTATTGCACTTGGTTTTATTTCTGCAATAATTTTATACAGTCTACTTATTCACAAATAGGCGTGTGATATTAATCTGTTAACTGTGTAAGCAGTGCAGTTCCCTTTAAAATCCAATAGCCCTGTGCTTGAGATGATGGCAGTAGAAATGCGAGGACAAAATTTGTACTATGACCAGTGGTTGATAGAACACCGGCGCGAACAGACGTTTTGTACAGTGGACAAACATAGCGAGGATCATATTCTGGAAGCTCTGTTACTGGTTGTAACCAAACTGCTGGCAAAGGTGGATTGATTTCACCTATTGTATGGAATCATATTAAATAATGTAATTTGCGGTGTTGATAAGAACGTATTCACCTGGTTTTGGATCAACTAATTTCATCTTTTTTATGTCCCACCGACCAGCGTCCAAGAATAGTCCGTGGACAACGACTCCATCCGGTGGATATTCCAAATTACCATACATTTTGTATACCTAGGATGTTAATTTGTTAAGAATATAAATATTTCTAATTACGGAACTCTCTATGTATCATGCCTTCTTTTAAAAATTAGTGGTTTAACTAAATGTTATTAAATGTAAAAAGAAACAAGAGAATACAAAATATTGTAATTAATCGCCTGCACCTATAAGAAGCTATTTTGACAGATAAGGAACAATAGCGACGGAGGAAAGGGCACAGATGGAGATAACAGGAAAAAGTTGCTTGATTGTGGCAGCAATTGCCCTCCTTGGTACATGTTAACATTTTAAAGATCAACGCTGCTTTTGGAGTGGATTGGTAAATTTGAAAATGTGGGTAATGCTTTGATTTTTTTTAATCAATTGGTTCTGCAATAACAAGGTATGTGTACTTGAATTGCCTTGAATATACTGCTGATAAGGGAAGATTTCAAGATGACTGAAATTTGGCCTCAGGTATATGAACGTAATCCGTTTGTTGGGATAAGTAAGAGTGACTTAAGCGGTGCGGCAGGAGCTAGTTTCATCTTTTCAAGACATTTTCCTGCGTGGCAGTTCTAATTTCCTCATAGAGCAAATATAGACGAAGAGGGTTCTGACCATTGAACCGTCGTGCTCGGTCTCCTAATTAGTCTGTTTCTTTGTTACCAGGGTTGCTGTTGGGGCCTTCTGTCAAAAGTAAGTTGATGTTCTTCGTTTCACCAGATTAGATATGCCAATTTAGAAGTTCAATGCTACTCAATGTTGATACTTGCTTGTTGTCAATAAATAGCATGATGCTGCTGCTTGTAATACCGAGTCCAGCTAAGCAGTGCGCAGCTAACGCCAGTGATGAGATTTCTACGTAAACAACGATGGTCTCCGAGATTAGCGTTTATGACTATTTCGGTGAAGTTCCGTCGAGTGCGGCTTCAGCCCCTTTTTGATCTGTCGACGTATAAGTATAACGGTTTTTTGACAATTATGGAAGACTAGAAGAGATGAGATGTCGTCCGCCTTGGTGTTCAGGCTTAACAGTTCTTTATGTAATTTTCATCTCTTATGAATGGTCTCAATAAAGAATTACACAATAACACTTTACTCGTGGCTTCGAAATATTAAAGAAAAACAAAAAAATACAAAATTGTACAGGAAGTGGAGATGTTTAGTTTTTTAGTAACTTGGAGAAAATCTGAAGCTGTGATTCTATTGTATTTTGTGCGGTACCCATACATGAATAATGTTCATTATACACGAGGTAACATGTTTGATATAGAAAAATTACATGTTTATATATTCGTCCTACTTTCTAGAGTAAAATAAAGAGCAAATTGTCGGAGAGCCACAATTCTTTCTACGTTAAACGTTTTACCTCCTTTCCACCATTTTCTATATGTGCCTGATGTATATCTTCTTGATCGAGGACTTGCGTTTTAACTTGAAACTCGAACCGTAGTTGATCGATGGGTACATTGTACTTTCTGGCGTACGTTTGTAAAGTTCCTGTCAAAAATCCTTGCGGAAAATAGAATCCCGAAATCCAATATGAAGTAGGATGTCCTGATCGAAGCCATACCTAATTCATATTTAAGTTATATATAATTACTGAAATTAAAGCTCTTTCTCTATATTTACGTTTATGAAATCTAAGCGAAACTCTAGGTCATGCACCCAACTACCAAGACTCTTAAGCGATGGGTATGAGCGTGCTGACCACATTTTTGGTACCTACAATTCATGTTGCTCTTACAGTAAAGAATATTGTGAAGCTATATACTTACTGTGTTATTGATGAAAGATGTGTAAACTTCCTCTAACTCCTCCGACATAACAACCAGACCCTTAATAGCTTTTTGTAGATTGCGCATAGAACTATGTAAAAGCTTTAACAGTTTATTAAAGCGATCTACTTCCTGCGTAAGTACAGTAGTAAGAGAAGGCATTCTATCCTTATCATCCCTCTGTAAATATAAAATGGCCTTTTCAAACGAAGTTGCTGCATAACACACAACAGTACGTAATGTTTTTGAATATGTTAAATATATATGTATTTATTTTTTTTTAATTGATAATTGCATTGTAAAATTTACACAACATTGTGTTTATTTTATACAAGAAGTGGCAATGGAAGGAGAAATGGTTTTGCCTAGAAATAGTTTTAGTAGTACAATAACAATATCGTATGGTTTATACCAAATCCAGGACGTGAAAATAATGTAAAAAAACTTTGTTATTCTAATTCCAAGTAATTTGAAAATTATGGTTCGAGTAGTGTATTATTCCTGTGCCGAGCGATTTTGCTTGTTGTCTCTTGCTCCCCTATAAAAATTGCCCCGACTGCGACTCTGACTGTTCTGACTACCGATGAAGCATATGCTATTGTTCTAAACTTTTCAATGGAACGAGCAACTCGTTTTCTCCATATTACAGTATAATTTCTCTTAACCGGTCGACGGTTTATTCGACCTAAAGACAATTTCTATTTATTGCTTTATTTTCCAAGAATTGATTAACACTCCCGTTCATTTGCGGGAACAGGGCTAAGCTTTAAGATGTTACCAGAAACAACTTTTCTAGGCAGTAATGAAAAGTCTGCTTGTGGTTTTAAGAAAAACAAAGAACGTATAGCAGTAGCTCTTTGTTCAAATGCAGCAAGGACTCATAAAATTCATCTTTTCATCATTGGCAAATCGGCTGAATCGCATGCGTTCAAGAACTTGAATCAATCATCCCTCCCCATGTATTACGGGTTTCAGTAGTCAGCGTGGATGAGCTCAGACTTGTCTACAGAGTGGTTTAATTCAGAGTTAGTTTGTTCTAAAGGTAAACTGGCATTTAAAGAGCATAAACTTGTCCGTTAAAACGGTTGTACTTTCGAACAATATACCAAGTCATCCTAACGACCTGACCTGTAATACAGTTGCATCCCCCTCCTAATGCGTCCAGCTTATTTCAGAAATGTTGCAACATTCAGCATGTGGAGATAACGTTCTGGAAATCTCAAAGAAATGAACATTAAGGACGTCATCTACAACCTTTCTAGAGATGCCGTTCTCTACTTTTGTAAAATCTTGGAGAAAGCTTTGATATCTAAAAATTGGTTGAAAATGTGATTCTTTCACAGTGTGAAGAAGCGAGGCAAAGGCAGAAAACAAATCCATTCTACATGGTCTTCAAAAATTATCGGGTAACGACGCAATAGTACATCCTGAAGATATAAAGAATTGGCTGAAAATCTGTGTGAGAATTATGAAAATGAATTCTTGCATGACGAAGAAATCATAACTTTAGTAATCAAAGAACCAGAAGAAAATGATGACGAGTGCGGTGGAGTTGAAGAAGACAAAAGTGCTGGAAATACAATGGAGGTTGCATTGAAAATGAAACGGCAAATTGAGTCAACTTCATTAGACGTTTTGGTGTTCACAAAATGAAAGGATTATGCATTCAATATCCTTTGTTGAAAATGTAATAACCTGTCAAAGTTGACATTGATTTTAAAACCAAATTCAGAGTTATCGCAGATTCACATAATTTCACAATAAGGGAAATAGCTGCTAGAAATGATCTCAATAAAAGCACTGTCTATAAGACTATAAAAAAATGGCGGGGTTCAGCAGTTTACAATTTTACTCCTTTTCCTTTTTCTTCTGCATTAAATATGGCTAACATTAGTAACTTTCCTAGATCAGTATTTACCGCCCGTCGTAGAATTAAAGACACTAATTTGAGATGTTGTAAACTTGTAAATAAAATTATCTTAACTAGGACCCACAAAAAAAATTGTGTACGGTATGCACTTCAACACATGGCACGTCACATGAATGTCTGGGAGACGAATAATTATTTAAAAATAGAAAAAATGCACAGATTCATGTATACCGACCAAGAAAGCATAGATTTGATGAAAGCTTTATTGATTTACATCCAGATAATTCAAAGTTAATTTAATCAGGTTGGATTTCAATATATGAGACTGGTATTTTGTCGGAAATTGAAGGAAATTTAAATTAAAATTCTTATCTTAACATTTTGAATGATGCTTTTGATGGACACAATTTTTCCAAATCGGAACTTCGTTTTTTCACACCAATAATATTAGTGTGGTGGATTTTTCTTCATTCATGTCATTGAAATCAGTTACTTAGTACAATTAATGACACTGACGCTAACGATACTTTGCCAATAAAAAGTATGGTTCGAGCAGTCGGAAATTTCTTGTCTACTGTAAGAAATAAGTTTTCCACAGGAATACATTATGTAGATACACGTCGGTTTAACCGGCTAAAACAACAACCGGCCAAGGATGCAGCTCCAAGGTGACCGATTAAGAGGAATTACAGTGTACATAAATTCGATGTTTTCTTTGTTAAACATTTTCTATGTTGCAAAATAATAACGAATCCGGATTCGAGAACCAGATATTCGAGAATCGGATAGCGGATTCGAATCCTAGAATCTGGATAGCGGATCCAAATCCAAGAACCGAATAGCGGATCCGAATCCAAGAATCAGATAGTGGATACGTATGTGCCGATAGTTTTGGATCTGGATATTCGGATTTCAACTTTATCTGATACCAGCAGCGCTATCATATTGCGTTCATGTTTGCCCTGAGATGTTTCTTGTGCTAAATATACCGCCGAGCTTAAAGACATTTTAATGTTAACATAATATATAGAAATTTGCGTTTTTACCTTAAAAAGTGCCGGCTGAGCTTCGTCAGTACTAATTACTTCAATTATGGTAGCAATTACCATATCTGATAATTCGTAAACAATTTCATCGCTTGATTTACCCTCACCACCTCCAGAGGCACGCGGTTGACTTTCCATGATTGTTCTGATAATCGTTTGAGTTTCTTTGATCTAGTTAAAGTAAAGTATTGTGGATGATATTTTTTTTAAAATTCACACTATCAACGACCCAGGAAATTGCATTTACCTGAAATGCGATGTTTGCGTTTTCATGCATCCCAAATATTTCGGGCTCTTCGATAATAGGTAAGGTATCAATAAAATCGCGATAATGTCGTAGATGGTCGAAATTCGGACAATAATATGTGCCCGATGGTGAATACTTATATTCTCTTTTTAGCGTAACTGGCGAAAAGAACAAACTTAAAATTGTCTTTAAACATCGAAGATCCCAGTTATCGGTTACACGACCGCCGTATGTTATTTCGCCTAGAGGAAGCGATAATTTTCATTTGGCTTTAAGTTAACTTAGTTGATGTAAGTACCGGTAATGTATATTAAGGCATCCCACGGTATTGGTGGTTCAGCGCAATACATTTTCAACGTGTTGAATGCAAATTCTCTATCGCTGTCGTTAAATTCGTAAACAATATTCCATCCTAGAGGACCGAATTTCTTCCTTTCTTGAATTACTGCGTGGAACATGCACAGTCCAAATAACATTGCTCTCCACTTTCTCTTGTAGTACGCTGGAAGGAAAAGGATATAAAGCATATGCTGAAGTAAAACGTTTTCGTACCATGGTAGAACAAGTCCTCAGTTATTTCAGTAAATGCTCTTTTCACGTTTGCTCTTAATCCTTTAGGAGGTTCATTCGTTACCTTGACCGAGTTTTGTAATACAGATACTGGAAACGCTTTTGATGGCATTGAGCTTAAGTAAAGCCGAAATTGCTCGTGTGCGCTGTTGGGGTTTTCGGCAATACGAAGTATGATTCTTTCCATTTGAAGCATCCAGGATGTGGCCAAGTGGCAATTCTGAATTACGAGAAATCTGTTGTCGGTTTAAATATAAAGCTAACGATATAATAACCTGTAAAAATATCCAGTCTCCTTTAGGCAAACCTTGTTCAATAAGTTTCTCAGCAACCGGACCTTGACCTTGCCCTAATGAAATAGCCTGTATACGATCTTTATAGCCCATTTCTGCAGCAAACCGTTGGAAAGCTCCGAATGGATCGGATCCAGTACTGAGTACAAATATTAATGGTGTTATGTTTGAAGTGTCTTGGTAACTGTAATTATAAACAAATTATTTATTGTGCTTATTTAATACTTATATAAATTACAGGACTTGTAAATTAACTTGAGGACTTTCAATAAAAGCTTTTCCGAGATTCTTTTTAACATATTCTGTTATAGCAAATACAAGTTTCTCTTCTTGTAACGTTTTTAGTAGGATTAATTTATCGAAGTCATCGAGATTCTTGTCCCAGTCGATTTCACTATTCTTACGCACTTCAGGTACAATATTGATTGCCTAAAATAACGACAATTAGATTATCACTATATTTTGTTTTATTAAACAGGTACTTGCTTGTACAAAGTTGTCGATGCGAATCGTAATGATCTTTGTAATTTCCTCAGGAAGATAACTAAGTACGGGAAACGTGGCGGCAAGAAAATTAACCGCTATCCACATATTTTCTGTAATCGTTGGAAAATCAGGCTTTTTAGGTAGCTCAGCTTTGGAAACAACCGGTCCTCTCAAGAGGTAATTCCATTGCGTATCTGCTATAACACCTGCTTGCATATAGACAGCAACGCACAGCATAAAACTATAAACGAGTTTATGTCGCTCAAATAACCCTCTAGACACATTCGTATAAATCGCTAAAGTAATTTCTCGGTATAAAGTTTCTAGTCTTATCATTAAGTCTTCATTCTTTTCGCTGATTTCTATAACGGTATTGAAGAGCTGAAATAGAGAAATTTTATATAACTTATAGTTAAATAAATACTTGTTTATGTATTGCCTGATTAAAATACTTTAGTGAGTATTGATACATGGGATCGATATCAGCTAACTGGGCGACTACAAAATATAAGACGGAACCTCTAGTAGCAACAGTTCGGTATTTTTCTCGAGCGATGGATATCTTTTCTTCAGTTGCTTCGGTTTCGATTAGTCTAGCTGCTATAACGGCTGATGTTTCCTGAAAGCAATTGAAATGTTAGGAATGACATCAACATCTGAAAGCTGCTGAGAGCACTACAGCATACCTTGCTTTCGTTTAACGTATCGATAAGCTCTTCGTCGTCTAATATGTTTCCTTCTGATTGATACAAAAGCCTTAAGATTTTAATTTCAATGTTCTTAAGCGTTGCCTTATCGTTGTTAATACGAATTATTAATTCGTTTCGTTGACTTTCTAGGTCAGGACGTTCCAACCTGACGACATCTCTACAAGGCAATAACGTATTTCAAGTGAAAAAAATTAGTTTTTTTTTTATTGGTTTCATAATAAAAACAGATTTAAAACAGATAAAAAACAGTGTTTATCTAATACATGGGTGTATAAGAAAATTCCTTTCTTGAGCAATTTTGGGCAATTTGGATATCTTTGGAAGCTGGTAAACGATAACTGACAGTGACGATTTTCGTGAAGATAATGCTGTGCGAGAAATGATTGTAGCGGATCGACATGTGATAAATCGAGAAATAGAGGCATCCATGGGCATTGGTAAAAATTAAACACAAACAATTTTACATGAGCATTAAGTAGTGAAGAAACTTTGCAGTCGTTGGATTCCACAAAGCTCAAAAAATGGCTCGTGTGAATTGTTCGTTCACGAAGCGGTTAAAAAGAAATTTTAATTTGATCTGATTTGATTTTTTCTTCCATAAAACTGGACCTGTTGCTACTGGTGCTCTTGAGGATGTAAAAACAATAAACGCTGATTGGTATGAAATCAGAAAAAACAGCAAACATCGGCGCATAATCCTTCACTACGACAACGCCAGTTCTCAGACAGCACATCGAACAGTTGATTATTTAAAGGGGCATAATATTGAATTAATAACTCATTGTCCATATTCGCTTGACTTATCACCTAATGACTTCTTCCTGTTCCCGTTTGTTAAAAGCAAATTGCGTGGCGAGCGGTTTTCGACACTGGAAGAAGTCGTTAAAAGCGAATATTTCGAGAAACGAGAAAGTGTTTTTTTTTCGATAAAATACGATCTTTTTCCAGAAATTTTTAGTATTTCGATGATTTACTTTGTTCATCATTCAGTTGATTATAATGGGCGATGTTCCAAGAACGTCAATGAATTCATTATAAACTATTTTTGCTGCTCTTTTGGCAAATAAATATCATCTAATGACATTTGAAATTAGAAATTAGAAAATTAGAAAAGGAAAATTAATCTGCTATTGTGTTTCAATATATGCGCATATAAACTGTAAAAACTGAATAATACATGATGCAAAGACGCTGATTCTACGGCAGTCTATGACCTTTTAGACGTTATGGACAGAATTAACTTAAGAATGGATTTTTCCTAATGGACACGAGTATTTATTGCCCAGAAATGTTTGATTTTCAAAGGGAGATATGACTGAATTTATTCTATAAGTTGTTATAGGAAAATATTTAATTAAATATGAAGATTTAAAATGTGAAGAGAATGAACAGAAGACAAATTATCTTTTCGTTCCACCATGATCGTCGTTCGTTGGATTTATCTTTTAACACTGTTGCTATTAGGTCGTAGATTGAAGACACTCAGAAAGAATTCAAAGAAAATTTGGCGTTGAACGAGTGGAGTTAGTCAGCTGAACGCACTATACGACAACTAGGTTTCATGCTTTAAATTCTAACATTACAGTACATAGAAATGGATTTTGGACTTTATCTTTTGAACGAGACGTAATTATGTATGCAATTCTTGTATAAGATGCTGCAATACGATTGATAAAAAATAATCCTAAAGATATGTAAAATTTTCAGTATGTTATAGTGTATCTTACGCCAGTAGTTGATCCTCTAATCCAGACGGTGTTACGGTAAAGTTGACAACAGTTACTTGGATGCACACTTCAGGCAAATAATGGGGATTAGCTAACTTTGTAGTTACATAGAATCGGAAGTTTTCATCATAATCTATGTCTGAGTCACCTAAGTGAATAAGAGTTCTTCCGCCCTAAAATTATAAAGTAAATTTTGTCAAAAAGGAGCTATTTGTAATTATAATTTTCTCCTAGGATTTAAATGAAAGTATTACCTGAACGAAGGTTTGCTTTAATAAGACAGGTCCTAACGTTGGATCTAAAGTTTCGCCGACTTCTTCGAGTAAAACGGGCATTCCGATACGAATAGCGCTCTCTAAAATTCGCAGGAAATTTGTATCGGTGAGTTTACCAATCTTTAAACTATTTTCCACTTCCATCTGTCTTATCCATCTATTTGCTTGTTCTTGTGGATCTATCATCAAAGGCCAACGGCCTGCCTTTGTAACCATTATAGCATTTTCTGTTGAAACATCATCTCTAGGCAAGCCACAAGTGTTCCATACTCTTATATCGTAGGGATCGGCCAAAACAGCTATAAGACTGCAATCAACGTTAAGCAAGAAATCTCGAATTAACAACAACATTTACGAAATAAAGTTGAAAGATGTTGAAATAACTTTATCAAGTATATATGAGGGCAGTACAGTATTTATTGTCTCTAATATACTAAACAACATTACTTTTTGAACATAATTGCCGTGCACTTGAAGACACTTATTGTTCTAACATGTTTACACTTTTGTCAAAAAACTCACGGTTTTAAATAGACAAAAAGTTTTGAATTTCTATCATAAGGTCGTCGTTGCTGTTAGATTTGGTTTCTCAAACGTTTTCTTTTAGTTTTGGAAATAAATAAAAATAATTATGTACAAGGCTGCGCGAGAATGATGGATGATCCATCAGCTCGAAATCTACATTATAAATTGCATTTAAGGAAGCGAGGCTTGTATGCATCGAAGCATTGTCCTGATGAAAGAGAATACCACGCGACAACTGTCCTCTTTCATTAATACAACAATTACGAAGTTGATTTAGTAATATGGCGTAATATTGACCCGTGATTGTCTAGCCATGTTCCAGGTAATCAATTAATAAAATTCCATCATCTCAGAAAATGGCAGTCATAAATCTTAGCCACTGAAGGTTAGACCTTAAATCCTTGATGTCGTCACCAATTTTCTTGCCTAGACTCGGAATCGAAGTGGCGAACCAACGTTTCGCCAACTACAATAAACCGATTCAGGAAATTTTTAGATCACGGTTAAACAATGTCAAATTCGTTGTGGATCTCGATCGGTTTTACACATCGAAACTCCCGAGAGCAAGTCTTCACTATCTTATATGAAGAAGCATAATCCGCAGACACCAATCACATCTTCATAAGTTTGATGTAGCGTTAAAGTGTTTTTCGTAAATATTTAATAATGGCTATATATATATATATATATATATATATAATATATATATATAATGGCTAATGGAAGCTTATTTTTTTCTTTTTTTTTTTAATCTTTCTGTAGACTATATTTTATTGATTGAAACTTGGCAGATTTGTAAGATCCACGGAGTGTTGTAAAACGCCGCTTTTCGTTTCTGCGGAAGCTCACGTTTAGGAGGTGAAAGCTATTTCTCAAGATTTGGCGATTTTCGGATTTTTGTACGAATAAAAAAAAATATATTTTCTAAATACGCCTTTCATGAGTTTAGTAAAATAGTCCGGACGAGATCTTTTTGTCACGCTTACCACCATATGAAAAGAAACGTTGAAAACATTACAGTGGGCACATTTTATGAAACAGGCTTGCCGCAGATTGAACAGAGAGGTAAAGTCTCTTCATCGTAATGTGAAAAAGCATACTTTACTGGATCGATGAAATGATCTGGTTTGGCGTCTATGTAACCGATTTTGTACCACGAATATAGAAATAAATTATGATATTTTGGAGAGAAGAGTTGATTGTGAACAAAGATTGCAATTTTATTATGTTATTGCGCTAGTGTAAATCAATGTCCATATTACCGAGTAAAACTTGATCTGAAAATGTTTGCTTTTTATATACGAAAGCCGTATACATCCAGGGCTTGTACCATATCAGTTGTTTTCTTGGGAATGGTCAAAATACAACTTGGCAGGATAGTGGCCACTCCAGGACTCGAGTAGCAGAGTTGTTCGCGTCACACTTGTTATTTGGTGTAAAAACACTTCCGTTAACTATTTCGTAAATATTTGAGAAGTTAATTTGTCTGACCCCAATCTTAACATTTGATGCCTAACAAAAATAAAATATCATGGTTTGAAAATGTGAAAAATATTAGCACCAACCCGGAATAAGTTTCGGATTAACATGTACGTGCTATTACAAAATACTACGAATCAACACTTCACACATATATCCTGCTCATATTGTATCCCTATTTACGACGTGATTGACGTTATTTGCATTTGCTATGACACCATTAGAGAAAACAGCGTACAAAGCATTTATTTTTGGAAAATTATCCGCGAAAATATACAGCTCCTTTAAATAAACAATTGCCCACCGCAAATCTACTTTCAGGTGATATATCTTGGCAAATCCCCTTTATTATGTTTTTCTGGCTGATGTGTCCAAATCTACGCATTTTACTACTTATATAAGATGCTAAAAGAAAGAAGTTATACAAGTTTCAAAGGGATCACTTATGCGTTTACTGTGTCCTTTCCAATTCAACCCCCGCTTCGCAGGGGAGTGAGAGTATGGAATGCGTACTTACAGATATATAATTTTATTTCCTTTTTATTCGTAATAACCGTGTAAATTGCAAAAATCCGAAAATCGTCGAAATTTCAGGGGTAAGTTTCATCCTCTAAATTGAGGTTCCGCAGAAACGGAAAGCGGCGGAGGGTCCTACAAATTTGCCAAGTTTCAATCCGACCCGTGGGAATCTTCCCTGGTTAGCACAACTTGCTAACGAATGCGGTTACAAAAAGCGATGTTGACCCTTTGTTTTAAAAATAAATAATAAATATGTTATGTTGTTCTGAAAGTTTTAATTTAACTCCTACTGCGTTCGAGACAACAAATAAGCTGTCCAGCTGTCGTACCTAAAATTTTCCGAACATGGAATTCCAAAATTTTTGCAGTCTTCGAGCCACATATCCATCAATTCCTTTCGATAATTACTCGTAAACGCGCCTATGTACGCAACGCATCCGGCTGCTAATAATACGTCACCTATAACAGTTATCAGTTCCGCAGCACAATTCTAGAATGCGAAGAAAAGTAAATATCTAAATAATTATAGTAAACTGGTATTATTACCAGAACACTTTGTTCCCAGCGTGTTTGTTCATCACCCAGAGCGATGTTTAACCTTCGGGCTCTCTGCAGTCTGGTGGCTGTCAAAGTCATCTCATCTTCTAAGGCTTTCTTTTCTGCTAAACTGGTGTTAAACTTAGCTTCAAGGTTCATAATCATAGCTTCAACTTCTGCTAATTGGCGCTGCTTCTCTTTTAGAAGAGACATTACTTTATTGAGTTCTTTCTCCGCAACTTCCAATCTGTACAGTAAATTTATTTTTTATTTATTCCAGTAATAAAAAGTAAAGCAAAGTAAGTATAAGTATACGTACTTTTTTCTTTTGGGTTCGACTATTTTGTATACTTTTGCATATTGATCTATAGCTCGCACCCACATGCACATGCTTTTGCACACTTTCGATACATTTACGACAATCTCTGGTACAAAATCTTTGTTGTCGATATAAGGTTTAAGCTTGCGAGTCATTGCCTCTGTAATGTGATTCTTGTCATAATCTTGCAGTTTTTTCAAGAAGTATGCGTCCGCCATTGCCTGTTTGGCAGAAGCCCAATCGGTTCTAAGAACAATTATTCATCCTGATAATAATAATATCAATTGCCACTTATGCAGTGTACATACTTTACTCCTAGCAATAAACAAACCGCTTCCATTACATACTTCACCAATTGCGGCGGCTTTTGAAATACTCGCAGTTCATTCACATCGTTCTTATTTAAAGCTTCTAGTGCTTTACTGGCCATTTCCATAGCTGGTAATACCGTATCGAGATCTTTTTGGGCGTCATCTGCCAAAGCTCGGGTTTCTTGAGCTTGGATCTAAGAAAATAACGATATTAAGAGGTACTTTTTAACTTTAGCACCTAACTAACCTTTGCCGCTTCTTCATCGGTTTTCACAACATTTCTGACTTTGTCGGCTTGTTTTTGTTCGTTGGCTAAATTTTTCATCAATTCTGCAACAGCCACGGATTTTTTGGCTAACTCGGGTTCCAAAATCATAAGGGTTTCTTTCATGCTATCAATAACTGTGTTTGTCTCATATAGTTTCTGCAAAAACAACCAATATACGTATTGATATTTTCGATGATTTTTGGGGAAAAGATCTACGAACATTTTAAAACTAGCTAATCTTTGTACTTCAAGCATTGTTTTTTGGAAGGTGCATTCGCAGCGCAGCAATAAAATACATTACCGTTAAGCCATTCGAAATACGATCTCTAATCTTGATAATCAGTTGCTTTTTGTCATAGAGCATGTTTTTGTACAATTTTAAAAGTTCCAGGTAGCTACTGGGCGTTGTGTAGTAATGTCGACGCATTTCGTTATAAAACCGTTCTGTCATATCCTCTACGCTCTAAAATCAATTTTATTTTAGTTTTCAAATATTATTTTAACTGAAATTCGAGATTAAAGCGTAAGTCAACCAAAAAGTACACCAAACAATCTTTTACGGGTGTTTATAATTAACCCTCAAGCACTATTGGATTGTTTTAGCAACCTATGCATCAGCTTTTGTTTTATATCTTTTAACTATTTTTTTACAGATATTTGGTTTTAGGTATTCTTTTGCAAGATGAATGCATTCAATATGGCTATGTCGAATACCAGAACACATCAGAAAATGTCTAGAAACA
>LR736860.1:7787185-7812029 GCA_902654985.2 Oryctes borbonicus | reverse complement strand
TCTACCCATATTGCAAACACTTTATAAAATATAATTTCTCGTGGTGAAATGTGTACACTTTACCAGCAAAACCACTGCATATAAAGAGAAGTATCAAATTAGAACATTTTTGCTTATATTAACGTAATAAATGCACAGGGTCTAAATTTTTGTCGCATTTAAAATTCCTATTTTGATCTGGGAAAATCTCAATTACCCCTCATAAAGCAATAAATACCCAGAAATATCTATAAATGGACTATTTACATAACAAGTATTAGTAACCTTCATTTACATTTTATATAATGTCTATAAACTTTGTTTCGTAAATAGAAACGATATCGCGTCTATGTTTTTGTCGGGTAGTGTATATGCTACCATCGCATTAGTTCTGCATTCGATAATACTTTGCTATAAAGAGAGCGTCGTTTTAAAAACATTTCTTCTTAAGATCAGCTATATGTTACTTAATTTATCTATCTAAACTCTTCTTAAGTGGTTGTCAAACTAGATCAATTTCATGTAGTTTTAGGAAAACGTTCACATTAATTTTCTCAAATACAAGTAATTGTTGTAAATGAAAAACGAACTTTTTACTTACTTTCAATATGGTACTTTTCCCTCCTCCTGTAGGACCCACTAACATAACACCCCACCTCACGATCATTGTTTCGTACAATTGAATAATTTTTTTTATCATAGCAGGTTCTGGTTGTAAAACTTTCTCTTCCATAACTTTAACTATACATTCTTGGAAAATACCATAATCTTGAACGGGGAGCTCGACGCCGGGAAATAGATCATTTAAAATGCCCTGATAATGTAAATAGGATATAAGACGGAGCAATGGTATCCAATTAGTCAGTACTTTAATGATACATTTCGTAAGTTAGCGATCCTAATATTTAAGTAGCTTTAAAAAATTTTGTACACTGCAATGCGTACCTTAAACAAAATAGCATCATCCGCTAAGAATTTTGGCAAATTACTGTCTCGCAATGCACATATAAGGACCACATCTTCATTCCTATCTGGACTAGCTCTTTTTAATGAACCCGCCATGACTAACACACTTTTCACGGCTCTCATACCGAAATCATAATGGTCTTGCTGAGATAACTGCTCGCTACACAATTTGTACATCTGCGTCATTTTTTGTGACAGCACCTTTGATGACTCAAATCCCTCCGAATACAAAGTGACTTCTGCTATTAGAGCTAAAATTTTCTGTTTAGAAGCGTGTCACCGTGTAAAAAATGTTCTTTACCGTAATCGGGAACCATCATAGATACCGGTCTAAATAATGCTTTCAAGTTATCTGGTAGCTCTGTTCTACCGGCGTATCCAGGGTTCATTGTAATGAAGACGGCGCAGGTCTGTACTAGTTTAATTTCTCTGCCCTCGAACATAAATCTAAAACATTACTATGCAATACAGTGTATATTGGATGTTTTTTTAAATGAACCTAGTCGCTCTTATGGCTTTGGCGTTTCTAATAGTAATAATTTGTTGAGCAATTACAGATAGTACTTCAATGTCGATTCGATTGAATTCGTCAAAGCAACACCAAGCACCTGATTGTGCCAAACCTGAGAAGAAACGGCCCATCATTTTATAATCAAGACCTTCTGAACAGTTGAAGACTACACATTGCGTAGCAACGGCTTTTGCTAAATCTTTAGTCGTTTCCGTTTTTCCAGTACCTGCTGGACCAGCTGGTGCACCTCCTAATTTATGGTTTATAATGTTGAGGTTGTTTCGCAATATTTATATATTTACCTAAATCCAGCTGTAGAGCACCCATTAAGCAAAGATAACATTTGTCGGTTAAGGGCGTAATTACAAGTACTCCTCCTGCACCCAGATATTCATATCCATATAGAAAAGATGTGCTGGACATTTTCGTAACACAATGGTCGATATTGTCTTGCCAATAATAACGGAGCATTTTCAACCATTCGAAATTGGTGCTATTAAAAATGAAAAAAATGGAATCTGTCTTATGTTTTGAGGTATTGATTACCTTGAGTAACATTTGTGTTTTATTAGGCTAGAGATGGTATCGCGAGCATGGACATCTATGGTAATTAAAGCAATTAATACTTTTCTGGTTACCTTATCTAAATCTTGTCTGACAATGGCAGCTAGATCGTTCAAATCCTGTAATAAAATATTTCCATTCCTGATTCATTTTGAAAGAGTTAAAGCTTACATTTATTGATTTTTGTTCGAACACTTTTAGTTCGATATCTTTATCGGCATTACCATCCAATATGGAGTGCACATCTTTTGCCCACATAATCTGAGATACACTAAGAATGATCTGATTTGGATGGTCGAGCACCCACTCTTTTCTAGGCCGGTCTAGGTAGTCCGCAATGGAGCGTTTCATGATACGTCTCAAAGACGCAAACATAGCTTCTTCCACTTTACCAAGCCAATCCTCTACATTCCCTCTGGCTTTCAAACCTTTTACCAATGGTACCCTTTCGCCTTCTGGACTTATCATCGCCATAATGTCCGTGGTTAAAACAACGGCGGCAGCCGGAGCATTTTCATCTTCCTCCTCTTCATCATGTTTCTTCGTTCCAAATTCCAACTTGGCTATGGCATCGAAGCACTTTCTGAGATGTGGTTGAACAGCGTGTGGATTTCTTGTCTGAGCCAAAATATCAAGTAGCTCATCGTTCGACAAGAAATAAAATCGTGGAAATGCAACTCGTTTGGTTTCTAAGTATGATTCTAAACATTTCATAATTTGTTCTAGCAATGCGTTGTTCTTTTTTAATATGTCCAATAAGCCTGGTTGCATTGCTGTTTGCATAGCCAATGGCATCTATTTAAAACAACATTAACGAATATATTGCAACAAACTAGCTTCTTAAATACAACCTTAGCCGTCTTTCTCATCAATTCCTTCCAGGCTTTGTCTACGACTAAGAACATCTTAGCTTCACTTGGAAGTTGCCTCTGGATATCTGGCGCAGAAAATATTACTTCCAAATACACCCAACTTTGCTGGCACATTAACCATTCATCCTAGAACCTCAAGATTATTTTCTAACATTCAACGCGTAAACATTTACCAAAATTTTGGAAAATAGGTCTAGTTGTCTAATCCATTCGTCGACTCTGGGTTTGATTGGCCCGACATGTCTCGAACTAGCAATGGTGCTAATATTAATATTACTTTCATCCAAGACAGTTTGGATTTCTTCCACGGTTCCTAAAATGTAGATATCCTTGGCATCCCTATGTGGGACAACAACAAATTCAAGCGCCTTCCAGGATTCCTCCACCTATATTAATCAGTGAATTAGTTCTTCTTAAATGAGAATAATTTTAAAAGAAAATGTTCAACGCTTTGTTTTTTACTTTTAATTTTTAATATCAATAATTGTGCCGTTATTTATAGATAATTTTAGTAGCAATACTTACCTTTTTCAACAAAGCCTCTAAAGAAGCCTCACTACTAGCTTGTCCCGAAATCTCTAATAATTCTGCAGGATAGTTAAACACTTGCAAAGATTCTAACATTTGTAAAGTGACCGTTTCCTCAACTTTGAATTTATGACCAAGTAAGTTTTCTATTTTCATCCAATGACGTTGTTTCAAAGAAGGATTCCGTAAATATTGTATCGTTGGTAGCTGGAATATTGTTTACCTCGTTTATTTGAACAACTTTTGCCCAATAATAATTTAAACCTTATCCTTGAGTTTTTCTACTTCTTCTTTTAGTTTTGGTACAATTAGATTCGAAGGTAAACCCTTTTCTAATTGACTTATGTTTTTAACATTCTTAGCAGTAAACAAGTTCATATCTTCCGTATTTAGTGTATGGAAATCAATGGTGTACCACTCATTCATTGTTTTTGCCCATGTGTCCATACTTTCCCAAAGAAGCATTCTTAATTTGACGTCGGCCATAACTTCATCCAGGATATCAAATCGAGAGACTTCCATCTAAGAAACGTGCTTTTTTATTATTTTATAACTTGTAAATATTAAGAGGGTGGAGCAAAAGTTTTTTAATTTTTTGGATTTCTGTGAAAAATAAAAGTAAAACAATTGTCATTATTAGTGCTATATTGAATATCTTTGTTGTAACTGTGTGTAACTAAGTTATCTTGGCATTTTGTTCCACTTTTAGTGGACCCAAAATGCCAAATACAAATAAAGAGATTTTGGCAAGTTTGCATGATTACTGGAAATTAGGAGAAGCGCTGTTAATGCCTCCTGTATAATCTGTGAAGATGTTAATTCAAATCAGCCTGCGGAAAATTGGTATAAAAATTCAAGAATGGTCAAACAGATTTCCGAGAAGAACGACGTTCTGGAAGACCGTTTATCGTTAACCGAGAAATTTTTCGTCCAAATGGGGTCATTTGATCCTTTGTGGTCGTCATCTTCATAAACTGAGGAAAGTAAACAGACGATGAAGAGAAATGCGCTATGAATTGACTGCAGAAGAAACACAGCCACGAGTGCAGATTTGTAATCAACTTCTCGTCAATGCGCTTCAAAATGATTTCCATTTTTATTGACAAATTGTAATGCATGACGAAAAGTGAATCTACCTTTGTAATCCAAACAAATTAAAGCAGTGCTCCAATGCAATGTTTGCTGGTATTACGAAGGTGTTATCTACTTTGAACTGGTAGCAGTAGAGGGTCAAACTACGAACTATACTGCGAGCAATTAGATCGAATTTTGGAGGTATTCGCATTACTCTACATATATTGCGTGCTATTCCATCAAGATAATGCTAATCAAGATAATGTCTGGAAACTGAAAGATTTGATGGGGTAAAGTTGTTGCCACATTCAGTTTACAGCCCAAACTTGCGTTATCTGATTACCACATTTTTAGGTCAATGCCGCACTATCGTTGGTCTTACGTTTGTCAATATCGTGGAGGTAGAAGAAGGAAGCCATGAGTTCATCGTCTCTAAGCCAGCGGAGTGGTACATGTGTGGAATCGAAAACCTTACTAGACAAACAAATGAGAACTATCGATCCTAATAGATTATATTTTGAATATTGTGCTTTTTATATCGTTAAATTAAATTTTGCTGACAAAAAACGAAAATACTTTTGCTGCTCCCTAATATTTACTCTGAATTCCTTCTGATAATCTTTAAATTCTTTAGCTCTGTTTTGGCATGCTACTAAACGATCGTACAAATCAATCAAGAATGCGTTCACTTCGTCTGGGTTGGATTCGATATCATACAGCCAAGGTTGCTAAAATTGTGTATAATGACGCAACAGGATGAATTTTTACTTACACAAGTTTTACCAAGCATTCGTTCTTTATTACACCAACATCGGCAATAAGCACGCTTATATCTTTATTCATTTGATCATTGAATTTCTTCATTGTTTTAGGTCTCTTTTCAACTCTCTTATCTACTAAACTCCTTAGGCTACCCATGTCGACGCTTAAGCTTAAGTAATTCGACATATCTTCTTCTGGGATGATAATATTGAACTCTTCCATAATGTCGTATAACTCTTTACAATAATCAAGCTCATTTTCCATAACTTCGATTTTATTACTACATTCGTCGAGAAATTGCAAGTACTTAACAAATTCCACGGTAGTAACGGGTTTCTTCAACAAATACTTTTGTGAATTTTCTACCTCGTCCGCCAATTCAGCAACTTTATGTCGACCAATACTAAAATATTTTTTATATTAAATTAACAGGAATTGTTTTTGTCAGCAGTTTCTGTACCTTGGCAGCGTATTTTCTAAAACTTCTATCAGTCGTGTAGGTTGTGGCATAGCACTTGATTTAAAATCTTCCAGTTCAATGTAAAGTATTCCTAAGGGCTGCTTATCCACGATACTACTTATTAATACTAATTCATTGTGGTACCTTTTGCATAAATTCCTGAACGTTTCAATATCTATAATAAAGTAACTTAATTGTATCGGGGATTGCTAGAAAATGTTGCTCACTTTATCTATTTATTTTTATTCTCATGAGTATTACTATTTTTTGAACAATTTGGAGGAAAAGCTTTCAAATAAAAAAGTTTTGGATGCAAGTGCTGCTTATTCAAATGCATGGGATAACCAAAGGTAATGGTAACATAGCTCAGGTTGTTGCAGTAAAAGATCAGGCTAGAACGGGTGGTTTTTAATTGCGAATAAAAATCGAATAAGGGTGTAAAGCCGTAGGTTCCGTGTCAATTCAATGTTTCGCACGTTAAAAATCTCTATCATAGGTAGCAATTACTTTTGGATTCGGCATCACTCCAGTAGGGTCAGCTAATGATTGCAGTAATCGATCCCTAGAAGTACGAGATGCATCCCATAACCCCAGCCCTCACCCAGTAATACAACGTTGTTGTAATGTATGACGTCATCAACGTTGCTCCGAGTGCCTCCCTATCTCACACCGCTATATATTTCTAATCTTTCAACCAATCAAAGAATATATCTCCTGGCGACATCTGGAACTAGAATTATAGATCTATGCCGCCTACAAAAAGCTGGGTGCAGATACCAAACCAACTTTCGAGCAGTTCGCGAGCTGCTAGTTCCAAGCACATAAGCGTTCGGGTAACTGCACATGTAAGTGATTCCGGTAGGCTTGTTACGATGTATTAAAAAATCTCTAGGAAACCTTGTCCGTTGGCTGGTGCTCCGTACTTCTGCGATTCCGTGATTCTGTAATTTCATCAATACCGAGTTTGTTCCAACGGAAAATTTTTTTATCATTCTTGAATTAGTAATCAATTGTTTTGGGCCCATGCGTTAAGAAGATATTAGTTTTTAATTGATTCTGTTTTGTGGTGGAACAACGGATTGCTTCCTACCACGATTTGGCTGCATGTGAACATAACGTACGATGCTTGAGGTTTCTGCGCCTTTCTTTCAGTTCTTACTCAGAACCAGGATTCTTGAATCAGTTCAGAATTAGTTCCGTATCTGCTGGGACGGTCTTGGAATTGATTCGGAACTAGTTCTACGGTTGTTGGAACGCCAATTTCCTTTGTATATACTCCGCAGGGAACAAATCTACCACAAGCTATGACACTACCTTTGGTTATTGTCTTTAGGCACCTTTTTGAAGTATACAGGGTGTTCAGTTTTCGCTGCGCATGATATATGGTTTGGTTTTTTTAAATGGAATGTTTCCTGTATTTATGTCAATGTTCGTCATTATTGCCTATATCTATTTATAACAGTTTTTGGAATAATTGAGATAATTTACGTCTTTAACGACTGATCTTACACGCTGGAGCGCTGATTCCAATTTTATTGAATATTTATTGGAGTTTTCGGCAGTACATTGAAACATATGAACTTAGGATCCAAACAATGAGTATCGGAATTATTACCGAGTTGGATTCATATCACTTCGGTCTTTTCTTTTTTAATGGAACAGCCTGTATATTTTTCCGTATTTTTTGAAAACCATTATTTTTTTTTTGAAACTCACCTTTAATACATTTTGAACGTTAAATAGTGCGTTATTAATTTGTTTTGTATTATAATGATTTTGGTTTCACTTTTAATTACCTCTTTCATTTTCAATTGTTTTGTCCTCAGTCGCGCTATCTTCTGCGTAAAATTCTCTTATGCATTCCAAACGATTTACGAAAGCATCCGCTGTGTCATAATTATCCTTCAAGTAATTAAAAATAGTGTTTTTTAAACCTTTTAGGTGTTCATCCTTTTGTAAATAGAACATTATTTGCGGTCCAAATCCACAAATTCTGTCTTCAATCTTGCCGTTTATTATAGGGCTGAAATAATCGCCAAATTAGTACCCTAAATTCGCAATTGAAAATACGATGGTTCGGAATCGATTTTTAGAGGTTTTGTATAGTTCGCGTTCACAGTGAATACAAATTATCACAAAGTGACTAGAATATTTTTCAGTTGCAAAGTTGCAGACTGTAATGAACATAATTATATTGTTTTAATGTATTTATTTTAAGGAAATGAAACCGTAGCTCCCCGTGTCAATACGATTATTGCCCTATTGTGGATTTAAAAAATATTATAAGACATTTTTGTAACTGCTGCTCTACCTGGTTAAGCACATAAAAAGATAAAATCATAATTGCAATAACTCTGTTTTGCGAATTCATCGATAATCTAATTGTAATCTAAGATGTCCGCAATTTCAGCTGGAATCGAAAGAATTGTTAAATTTGTGTCTCGTTGTTTCTCGTTAGGCCAGCATTGCCCCCAAACATGTTTCGACTAATTTTAGCCGACTAACTTGGAAAAACTTAAGAAAAGCCTTAAAGTGATCATTGTATTCGGGTAAAGAATGTCTTTCGGGTGATGTCGTGTAGTTAATATTTTACTTGACGTTTCGCTGACTATCCTCCTAACAAGGACGTGTTACTGAAACTATGAGCGAAAGGCATATACGAACTGAAATGTCAATGTGGAAAAAGCTACATCGGTCAAACAGGACGGAGTATTCAGTGCAGAGTGAAAGAGCACGAGAGAGACGCACGCCTTAGGCATATTGAAAAATCTGCAGTAGCAGAACACCTGCACCAACAAGGAGACCACCGCATAAGCTACAGCGACGTCAAGGTATTAGCCAGGACCAGCCACTACTACCCGAGGATAATACACGAATCCATAGAAATAATGAAGAACACCAACAACTTCAATCGCGAAGATGGATACAAGGTCAGCAACACATGGAGGTTAGCACTACGGAGTCGTTATACAACGAACGACACGATTCAGCGGAACGGAACGGTTATGGATCAGCAAAGCAGAACGGTTATGGATCAGCAAAGCGGAACAAAAATAGGATATATAACGAGCAGCAAAAGACAACAACAGCAGTCTTTAGAAATCTTCTGAAGAAGATGACAGGATAGTCAGCGAAACGCCAAGTAAAACATTAACTACACGAAAGACATTTCTACTATGGATTACGGTCGTGAAAGCCTACACTCAACTATTCGGGTAAAGAAGTTCAATAGTTCTAAAGGCGTAATTCTTTCCTGTAATTTTCTAGCCAAATCTTATAATTCCTTGAGAATTTTGTCACATATTTTAGAATATCTGTTTCGGTGATTGCATCAGTAAAGAGACTTTATTAATTTGAAAAAGGATGCAGCAAATAAGTTTATAATTCTTATTTTGTTTTACTAATACTAATGTTTTGTTTTTGGTATCGACTTCTCGATTAGTATTTTCTTCTATTATAAATAGTGCATCATCAACGGCGACGATTGCATATCGTAACGTTTTTAGAGCATTTACTCTGCTTGATCAGCGTGCGGTATTTGAAGGTTTCAAAATAATTATCAGTTAATTTCTTAATTAAAAGGTTCCCACATCTTTTTTGGAAGCCAGGAAAAATATATATGGTTCCTGAGTTATTTAAGAAAATCCAATAATTTCTCCAGTGCACAGGACATTCTATTTTGAATATCTTTCTACACTTCTTTCTTGTTCGACCCATTGTCATAGCGCATAATATTCACACAGCTGGGTCAGGCGAAGGTAACAAATTATGTTCCAGTTGCGTTGCCATTGAGCTACTATTTGAATATGACTGTTCGCTTTCATCGGCTGCTTCCTCTTCGTTTCGTAGCATATCACAACTTAGATAAAAAATAAAAAAAGAAATACAGGTTTGTAACGTCAATATAGAAAATCGAATCAATTTTTTGAAATAAAGGTTCGCTACACATAGGAAAAATTTTAATCCATTTCCTCCATGACAGTGTCTATACACATCCAAATATGCGATTATAATGTTTATGTCATCTCACAAGCTGATCTTTGTATTTTCCACAATATAGTCTTACGAATTGTACGAACCCAATTCAAACAAATTATTAATCAAGTCGAAATCCATATTTACTAGACTGTACTTTACTTAATTTACAATATACAGTGGCGGCCACATAAATAGCACAGGCATCAAATTTCATTTGAATTAACCGCTCAAGCTGTTCCCGTTTAAATTTTTATTAAACTAGCGTGAGAGTCCCCGAAAAGGTTGCGTGTACTTCCCCTAGCTTCGTATTCCAGAACAATAATTCAACATTCAATGAAAAAAAAATATTAGTTTCACTTTTCTAGCAGGCACATAAATAGCACAGTTGTTGGTTTTGTAGCGGAATCTTATTATAGTGTTACGGTTCGAGTTATTTTGTACCAAAAAAGTGGTGTACTTACCACTTTTAAAATTAACGTGTTATTAATAACAAAAATTTAGGTGTTAGTATAATGGGACGAGGAAAACATTGCACGCCGGAGAAAAGAGAGTTAATTTGTACCATGAACGAGAAGGGCATATCAATTTCAGAAATATCACGAACATTAAACTGTTCGCGTAAATTAATACAAAATACGATAAAGCATATTCAGACGGAAAAAAACTTTAGAAAACAAAAAACGGAAGATTAGGCCTTGTAAAACAACCTTACGACAAGACAACCTTATTCGTCGACTAAGTCAAGAAAATCCTTTTCGCACAGCTACACAAATAAAAACTGAATTTAATAAACAAATTGATATTGATATATCGAGAAGAACAATACGACGTCGGCTGAAGGAATTTAACTTATATGGGTGTATTGCAGTACGAAAGCCACTCGTGTCAAATAAAAACCGTCAAAGAAGATTACTGTTTGTGAAAATGCGCAAAGAAAAGCCGCTTTCTTTCTGGAAATCTGCACTTTGGACAGATGAGAGCAAATACAACCGACTTGGGTCTGACGGAAAAATGTATGTGCGACGACCCATCAATCAGAGATTCAACCCTAGGTACACTATGAAAACATTGAAACACGATGGAGGAAGCGTAATGGTATGGGCTTCTATGTCATGGTGTGGTGTAGGGCGTATGTTCAGAATTGCAGGAAAAATGGATCAGTATGTTTATCGCAACATTTTAGAAAACGCGATGGAACCATATGCTGATGAATTTCTTCCAGTAACCTGGGGTTTAATGCATGACAATGATCCCAAACATACGGCGAGGACCGTAAAACAGTGGCTAGAGGAGAAACAGATTCGAGTGTTAGAATGGCCTGCACAAAGCCCTGATTTAAATCCCATAGAAAATCAATGGGGGGATGTTGAGGTTGTTATAAAGTCTAAATGTCCAGCGCCATTAGACGAATTATGGAATACTATTGAAGAAGCCTGGCATACCATTCCTGTAGAGAGATGTCAAAAATTAGTTGAAAGTGTGCCGAGAAGATGTGCAGCAATATTGGCTTGTAAAGGGTTTCCAACAAAATATTAAATGTAAAAGCAAAAAAGAATTAAAAAAAAGAAATAATACTGTATTTCGTTATTGTTATTAAGTGTGCTATTTTTATGCCCACTTAAAAATAATATATTTATTTTTTTAATTTGTTTATCTTGTAGTTTATAAAATAGTGTTTGTTTATTATAAACTGCATGCCATCTGCTACATTTTTGTTAAGCTAAGTTAAATAAATCACTTGTTAACATTTACAAATTTATCAATTCATCCATATCAGTTTACCTGTGCTATTTAAATGGCCGCCACTGTAAATGTAATGTCTAGATTAAGCGTAAAACTGTACAAACAATAATAATTTTCCTATCCAATATCGTCTTGACTGTTGTACATTCATATAACTACAGCCTTGCTGCCTGAAGATGAAGAATTCATTCGTAACATCGGCGGCATGTTATAAGATATTGTGAAACTAATCGTAAGACTATTATTCAATATTCTAAATTTCTACTTTTATAAAAATGTAAGCTTAAATCTTATTGACTTTTAATTTATACCGATTAGTTCAGTGTAGCCTTATGGGTAGCTTTCAGATTCCAAAAATATATGCACCACAAGAACGGGCAATTATTAAAAAAATTACAGACACTCTCAGTGTAGCATTTCTATAAGAATTGTAGCCATGTTCTCTAGAATTCTAAACTTAAATGTAACAATACATAGATATTTCGGTGGTATGGAACCATGTCTCAAAAAGAAGTTAAAGTCATAAACATGTGGGTGTATCAAGTTGCTGCAGTGTTTGTAGGATTCTCTGTTTTGTTCTCCAAAAAGTAAGGATGGAGAAAAGAAAATACAGAAAATTTTATTTATTTAAGAACAATCCTTGCGCGACTAGGATACCAGTCAGATCTACATCAATAGTAAAATTACTCCAGTCAGGTCATTTTTAGGCTTATAACTGTAAAAAACTTGATATCGAGTTATTTATAAGAAACCTGTCATCAAACGGAATAAGTAAGTAAAGCGCAATACTTACTTAGTGAATGGAGTGTACATCTTGTCACCAAGGAAGGATCTAATATCTCTCGCATTCCTCTCCCAGAGGTCCCAAATTTGTAGAAATATTTGTTCTGTTACCAAGTAATTCGGATTTAAAGTCAAAGATTCCGGCTCGATCACTACATTTATCCTAAACAGTGGTAACTGCAATGGCAACAAATGTATTGCGAATCAAACGATTGTTAGCTAGTTGTATACCTGCGGACTATCTGCTCTGATAATCTCTAGATTTTTATCAACAGCAGTTTTTTCCAATAAGGATACTTGCGGCATATATCGATAATGTGCAGATAATGCTTTTAATAATTCTTCAGCAGAATTTAAGATTATCTGATGTAACATATCCAGCGTTAGGTAATCCACCAGCATTATGAAACTACAAAAAAAATATTTAAATCGCTCATTTGAGTGTAAGTAGTAACAGCCAAAACTGGTGCAATAATTTGTTTATAAGCAATTGCTCGGTCAGAAAATGTCCCGGCGGTAAAATTTCTCGACAAATAATTCACCGAATAGAAAATTTCAATAACAAACTTCACACTTTATCTCGGCTTAGTATAAGCAATATAACTATTCATCTTAATGGCCTAATGCAAGAAAGAAATTAGACGTAATGATCCTCTGTTCATTAGAGAAGAATGTTAATCTCTTCAAATTATTTATTTCGAAAACGTTTGTGCTACAGTTAATATCATGAAATGGTCGTTGAATTCCTTCTTAGGGGAAAAGAAATGAAAAAGTTGGTTATTTACATCAAAAAGAGAAAAGCATCAATTTTTTTTTAACGTGTCTATTAGTACAAAATAAAGTACAATGCTTAAATTACAATGTTTGGAGAAACTGTTTAAAAAAAGGGGAGAGATATGGTTATGCTCTGCCAAAGAAGTAGCAAAAACATAAGATACCTCTCGCGACAACCACCCAAGACGCATCACATCACATCATCTTTGGTGCATCTATTGGGCTTACAATTAGTCAGGCTGCTGCAGCATGTTTGCAGAAAGTTTCCGGGATGGAGAAAACTATAGAAAATATTTGTACAAAGAAACTGCTGTAGTTTTGCCACTCTATCGTTTTTTCACATTGACGACAAATGGAGCATCATTTCTGCTGTACGATTCTGGATCGACAGAACGTTGACTTGTAGTACGAGTCAGTCTCACAACCGTTCACGGCATACGGATTGAAGAAAAATATTTCAATTCCATTGGTGTATGTGCTACTACTAGACAAAACAAAACATACCTATATTCGTTTGTTGCAAAAATTAAAAGAATAACTGCTATTCTCACGGAATTCGAAACTGGCATGACAGGTGCTTTTGCTGAAGAATTACTAGCTGCGAAGCATCGTTGACGCTTTTCCATTTTTCACAGTGCATCCTTAGCAACACGAGCCGGTACAGAATTTGCATTGAAATTGCTATTAGCGTAAGCAAATGTACTCTTGCGCTCAAAACCCTTTGTGAGGAGGAAATGCTATTTGAGGATACCGGCGTCCGGGAAGGTGTCAACATCGCCGCTTATCACGATTTCTATGGTATGCGGAATTGTTACGAATGTGTGGTAGTAGGACTACCAATCAAAAAAAATCTATTTGATCCAGTCACCCTGCTTACAAAATCTTTCGTCAAAGGATTCCTATTTGAACAATAGCTCAATGAGTCAGAATCGCTGTACAGAATTTGTTTAAAAAAGTGGTTTTCACCATATTCCATATTTTCATATAGAGCTCAAATATACTAGCTGATTAATGCAGTAGGTGTAAAAGAGTTAATTTTGGCGAAGATGAGTTGATAATTCGGTTAATGTACTTAGACTTTCACTTTCTGCTTCGTCGCTTTGTAGTTCGTCGTTGCAGGGTACAAAAAAAGGTACAAATCATCGTAAAATCATTTTCTAAAAATTTCTATTGTTATCCACGCGCATTTATAACAGTAACAACGAATAGGCAGAGTTGCTAATCTGGCTAATTTATCATTCCCAGTTGTATTAGAACAACAAAGTACTCTAAGTCGTTCTTTACTCAACTTATAACCTGGTGTTCTCGATTCTTTAGCAGATGCCTGCGTTCTTGTTGTCATCGCTTTCTAATACATTTGCGTTATATATTTGATCTGGTACCAGTTCTTTTTCTTCTATCAACTTATCAAAGTCATTGCAAAATAGGGTACATTATCACCACTTAGCTTCTTACCTGGATGACGTATTAAACTTTTCATCAATTCGCAATCGTTTAGCGAAATCATGTTTTTATCGTTTTTGTCGTTTTTTTTTTAACAAAAATTGGTACTGGAGCTTTGCCCAAATTCTTCTAGTTTCTTACGACTTTTAAAAATATCGGACATCATAAATCATTAAAAACTCCGACTGACTGACTTATTTAATAAAAGGCCTTTCTAGTGTAATATCTAATAAATATGGAATGAAATGAAAAAAATTATACTACGGAAATTGTGTAAAGAAACGCTGACGTGGTCTATTCCAAGAAAAAGGTTGTAGTAATTTATTTGTATCTCTTTAATGTCTCCGTGGGAACAGTGCACGGATAATCCACGCCCAGGTTAAAACGCTCACGAATAATCGGCGCTCCCCTGTAAAATGTTAGATTCAATAACAAACTGTTGTATAATGATGTAAACACTGGTATTATCCATTGTTATTGTTATCAATCATTAGTAGCTAGTAGACAGTAACGGTTATACGAGGGTAGCCTGAAAAGTTTCAAGCCTCAACATGCGATGATGGTGTTACTCTTCTAGTAGTAAAATTGCCCAAGCATTAAAAGATTTTTCAGCGAAGTTGAATGAATATTGAGTTGTGATTAAGTTCTTGCATTTGAGCAATTTTGGCCAGCTGAATTTTAACGTAGTCGAACCACCTTGGTTGACAATGAACGTCCGTCCAAATGATGCTAGACTATCGTTGAACACATTCGAAAACACCTTCTTTGCAGAACAACTTGGACGGAAGTTACTAGATTACCTTCACACCACTACATTAAATTCGGAAATTCACTTTTTTTGTAGAAGAAACCGCAAAACAACAGATTCTGCCAAAGCCAAATTCAATTCATTTTTGATATACATTGGCGATCAAGACTTTCAAAAGGAGATACTTTAACTTTAACTAGTAAGTACGAACGCAGACATAAACATAGATAAACATATAAACATTCAACCTTAAATGATATTGTCACTAAGAGATTGCATTAGGAAAAATTGATTGACGTTGTAAATGGTACTGCAGGTAGTTATTACAAATTGTTATCGTTATAAAAATTTTTGTACAGCATGCCCACCCACTACGTGGATCGAAGATACTTCCTTCTCTGAACAATTTAGGGAGAGTGTTTTCAAATAATAAATATTCGGAAACAAATCCTGCACACCACATACTCAAGTATAAAACGTTTAGTTTTTGCTGTGTACATACTTGTATAGAGCGCTTATTACGTTTTTGAACGTGTTCTTTTACTTCACGTCTATCTCAAGATTAGTTAGTTTTTGAGATACTCAAGATAACTTGCGATTTTTAAGTAATGCTGATTTTTCTTTAGTAGTCGACATTTCGAAAACCTTATATGCACATTTTACTCGACTGGGTATTTCTTCAACTTTTCAACGTTGCATCGAAACATGTTTTATGTTAACTAGATTCTATAAAATGATCGTGAAAATCGTTGCTAAGTTTGATCCATATATTCTTTCAGAATGTGATAGGGAAACTCGGCTAGATTTTTTTATAAACATTTAAAAAACCATACTGATATTGCGTGTGGTGAAAGCTGAATACTCTGTATACTTGAAAATAATTTTGTATAGTGTAGGACCTGCTTTCGAATATTTCTTTTCCCTAGTTTACTTAGGAAAGGAATTATTTTCCGCTCATGCATTAGACGAATTCTCATTAATTATGTGTTTGGTTGTTTTTTCATTTGTAACAAATGGCTCATTTTTAAGTTGCAGTGTCGTATGACCATTAAAAAGTAAAAAAAAAAACCTACATTAATGTGATGATTAGATTAAAATTTCAGATTGTATTATAATATTTTTAAGCATACCTTGTTAAACGGATGCAGAATTTCTTTTTATCGGATTGTTCAATATAAGAAGTTTTCAAGCGTTTATCCTTCTTACTCTTCGCTACTGTAAATTTCAAAATATCATAATTGAATGTAATGGCCCATTGTTTTAATTAATTTACCATTCTTATCTTGTGGTTCATTTAAAGTTTCATCCACTATAAAACCCTTCGCTAATAACGCTCCATGGCAAGCATTCGATACTATTTCCTTTGTAACGTCCCTGAAAGCTTGAAGTTTTTCAGTAATTTCTTCTAATTTTCCCATCTATTTTGAATTAGAAAAGAAAAAGTAAGTTGCACATGTTTTCTGCTTGGATTGTTACAAGTATTGTTTATCTATTATCAGTTACCTGTGCTTCAATAAAATAAAATAGTTCAAAGTTTTCGATGTCCGTTATATCCGTAAACGAAGTGCAAAACATTTTATAACACATATTCCGAACGTTAAGTAAAGCATCTCTTAGTAAATCGTTGAGGAAAAATAGATTGTTCGTGAGGTAGTTTCGAGCAGACTTAATCTTGTCGTAGATTACGCCTTTTCTCCACACATAAAACGCTTTCCATATGCGAAAGAAAAAAAAGGATTTTATTCCCATTAAACGGCAGTACATGTTGTATTCCAATTCCCATTTATCTAGATGAGTGAATATTTGCTCCTGGCCGACATGTTGTAACACCCCATGAGCACTCATGGTTAAAAAGTTCTTTTTATCGACTTTTTCATATGGTACCATGCTAAAAATAAAAAGTAACGTTATTTTCTTTTCATTATAAAAAGTAAATCTTATCAAAAAGTTAATTCATATATTGGCTTACGTCAACGTGTAGTGAAAAAAATCGGGTTTCTTTGGTTTCTCCGACGTAATCAAGCGGAAATAATGAAATAAAATATTAATTGACTCTGGTAGAATGCGAGCCTATGGCTCTTGTTCGGCGGATTTTATTTCGTTAATGAAATTTTATTTACGTCAGAGAAACCAAGAAAAAACGGTTTTTATCAAAAAGTTATTGTGATAAAGTATCGTAATCGTTTTATAAAATAAGAGGCGGTGTATTGTCGAGATATGTCATAATTTCAAAGTAGAGTAGATGTGCCTTTGTTTGCCCCGTTATAGAAATTACCTGACAATTATGCACTTATTAAATTCGACTAAGTACCTATGCACTCGTTGCCTTGTTACTGAGAATAGCTCTACTGTAAAAAGCATGGAATTAAGTATTAATTCTCGACCTTTCTTTCATGTCGGGTTTATCTCTCGGATTGCGAAGAAAGTTTTTAAGTGTATTTCACGTACTGAAACTTACGTTCATACCTTGTCCCCTAAAAACATTACCAAAACCTTTCGATATGATGTAAAACGGGAGTTTCACAAATTTCTTATCATTAATTTCAGCCGGGATTAAGGTCGTAGAATTTCTCACATAGAACTTTCTTAAGCATGCGATCGACATCTATGAAAAGGTAACCATTGTGGATAACTACGTTTTTTATGAATTTAAGCTCTTTATTGCACCTTATTTATATTTAAAGGGAATTTTACTAATCTATTAATTAAAAAACTAATTGGGATCATTTTGTGATGTCCACAGTGATTAGAATTGGCTATAATGTATCTATCAATGTTCGTTTCCTTTCTATAAATATCTATTTCTAGTCTTTTGTTGTTACTAATTACTAAACTAACTGAACCAAAGTTTAGTAACTACTACACCATAAATGTAAATTTTTGCAAAAAAAAATCAAAAATTTTGAGTACTATTATAAAAAATATGGAAATTAATAAAATAATTATGCAGTGTGGTAACTACTTCCGGAATAAAATTAATTTTTACATTATTTTAGAATTTCATGTGAAACGTTGGAATAGGTCACTTTTTAATCTAAACCCTGCATATTTTATATTTTTGCAGTCTCTTTGATGAGGTAATTTCAACGACCTATAAGACTTATGACCTAAGTGGAAATTATTAAAATAAGTTATTTTAATTAATGTTTTGTGTTGACAAGGACCTAACCCAATGTAAAACCGCATCTAACTTTCTAAATTTTAAATATTGAAGTGAAGTATTCTTTGTTTATTTTTGTATTCTTTCTTTGAAATCAACAATGTTAACTACTTTTGTAACATATACTTTACTTTTCGAGAATGCTCCACAGAAAGAAGTTCAGTGGCGTAAAATTTGGTAATCTACTTGGCCGCTCTATCCATTTATCAGGGAAGGTGTCATTTACCTTGTTTTTCATAGTTATAGCATAATAAGGATATCGTTCTGATTCTCGAATCCAAATAATTTTTTTAGTTTCATATTGACAATGTACTTAAAATTCTTGGTTTTATAATTTGAACTTTTTCAAGACAAAAACTGAATAAATTTCTATAAATCTCTAGTGATTAATTTGCTCGGGTATTGTTGTATATTTTGGAACCCTACGTATAAATTTTATAATTAGAAAATGGAAAAAGTACAGTCGAAATTTATAAAACATTTGAAACTTAGATTTTTTTAATCTTAGTTGCGATTATGTTAATTTCTCGAAATACAATTTACTTACCCTAAAAAACAAACGTCGTATTAACGAATTGATAGTGGTTTATATATTAGCAAGCAATTTACTTAATAATCCAAACCTACATCCTACATTTTATACATCCAGCGAACTAATATTAGATTAAATTTCCCTCTTGCCAGATTAGTAACAACAGCACTATGAATGACATTGATTTATTTTATTTAAGCCTGTGGCCATATAAATCGTCCGTCACTCATCGATATCGTTCTTTATTAACTTAGCATTCCGTCTTTTTCCTCTCCCTTTCCTTTTCATACATAATTTCTAACTCGGTTTTTTTCCTCCATTTTAAATGCGCCAATGTATGTTACGTAAACGTATTTTAATACACCAGATCTACAATTCTACCGATCTACTTCCTTTTTTAATGTAGGAAGAATGTTTCCAAAGTTCTGGGAATTTAGCTATAATTTTTTTATTTTGTCAATTTTCATCAATATTACCATGCAGTTTTTCTACATAATCTCCATTTCATTGAATACGTTTATCCCAACGATAAACTAATTTTAACCAAGAACGTTTCGGTGTTTGCGCAGTCCATCTATTTATGAGACGTTTCAATTAAACACTCAAATCGAAAACTCCGTAAAGGTTTTTTCAAAACTGAGAACAGATGAAAATCATTGAGTGCGAGATCTGGTGAGTAAGGTAGATGCGGAAGTAATTTCCATCGTAAATCGTAAAAAACATCCTTTGTCTTTCTCGCGGATGGAGTCTTTCATTATCCTGTTGCAATAACGAACTTCTTATGCAACTTTCCAGGCCGTTTCCTGACGAATGCCTGCCTCAGTAGTGGATAATAAATTCGAATAATATGCTGTGTTAATTATATAGTACCTTTCGGTAGATAATCCATAAAACAGACGGAACTGCACGCGCCCTAAATGGAGGTCCTTCTTCCGGTTTACGTCATTCTTTGGATTGACTTTTGGTCTCAGGATTGAAATAAGGAATACATGTTTCATCAGTGGTTAATATCTGTCGCCAAAATTCACCACCGTAACGGGCTAAGAGCTCTTGAAGTTTGTGACAAGTTTCAGACCTATTGAGTTTCTGTTCTGGTCCCAACAGTCTTGGCACCCAGCGGGCTGAAACCTTGCTTACGCTCAAACAATCATGTAATATGTCAATAGTCATTCGCCAGTCCTCTTTCAGTAGATCCTCCACGGCGGTAATGCTTCTTTCGTTTACCGACGTACTCGGGCGACCACTGCGTGGATCGTCTTCTAATGTTGTTCTACCAGTTTTAAAACGATCGATCCATCGATATACACTACTTCGAGATTCTGCAGACTCACCTAACACTTCTTGCAAACGTTGAATAATTTCTGAAGTTTTCACACCCTCTTAATTTAATTAGAATACAATTCCCAGAACTTTGGAAATATCCCTCGTAAAAGTTGCTGCATCTGAGAAGAGAATAGAATCAAGCGCTGCCTCATTTCTGTGCAGCTTATTCAATAAATTTTCGCAAAATTGTACTCTACGATCTGGATCATTATCTATTGGTTTCTAGACGAACATAATTTTATAGGAAAGAAGTTTTTCTTTATGGAGACAATTCAAAACAGTTGTATGGCTGACGTTATTGTTTGGCGTATTCTAGATTTGATTATGTGTTCAAGAGAATCTAAGAAGAGATTCTCTTCAACGTATAATAAAATCTTTACTTATAATAATAATAATAATAATAATAATAATAATAATAATAATAATAATAATAATAATAATAATAATAATACACATTTATTTCGAATAGTAACATAATAGATGCTAACGAAACACGTCACAAATACAAGAAATCAACAAAGAAAGTACACTACGTATACATACCAATAAACATATAAGCCATTACATAGTTGCCTTAAAGTAATCGTTAATGGAATAGCAATTGACATTTAAAAGATAACGCTTTACCTGTCTTTGGAAAGTTTTAAAATTATTATATGAGTTAGTGGTAAACTCATCAAAAAGGTCAGGATACTGTATTCTTTAAAGGCGTCTCTACAGGAACTTCTCCAGCTGAGTCCTGCTAGCAATCTAATGGCTCTCTTTTGTAAAATAAAGACTGTAGAGGCATTAGTGCTCATGAATACTTGCATAAGTCATTCGAGAATAAAAGTTAGAATAGTAGAAACTTTTTAAGATATCAAAACCACAACTCCTCCGCAAATTATATAATGCATAACAGGCTCGTGACAACTCGTTACATAGAGTGTCTTCATGGTTTGCCCAACTAACACATTCATCGACCAATACGGCGGGTAATCTTGTCGACTGAGTGAACTAGGTAAGTTGGTTATTTAAGGGAAAATCGGATATGTTATATCTCCATCTGTTAAATAAAAGAATTTCTGTTTTATCCGAATTTAGTTTCAATTGATTTTTATACATCCAATCTTGAACAGCAATAAAAATGCTATTCACTTGTTGCAACAGCTCTTTGAGATTAGTTGAAGTAACAACGATGCTAATATCGTCTGCATACAGAGTTAAATTTAATTCCAGGCCTAATGAAATTGGTAAATCATTCATATAGATCACAAATAAAGTTGGCCCGGGGATAGATCCTTGTGGCACCCCCCTGGCAACACTACATCCATCCGAACGAACACCGTCACAAACGACTCTCTGCTGGCGATCAGTTAAATATGATTTAAACCACCTTTGGCATATTCCGTTGATACCGTACCTTTCTAACTTATACAACATAATGGAATGATTAATACAGTCGAAAGCTTTCGACAGATCGATAAGTATCGCCAGACAAGGCGTCCCCGAATCAAGCGACTCATGAATGCTACTAATTAAATTAAATAGAGCAGTATTAGTTGATCGATTAGGTATAAAGCCGTGTTAGTTTTTTGATAGTAGGTTAAACTTTTGTAAATAAGATATAATATTTCTGTTCATGATTGTTTCAATTATTTTATAGAAAGTAGATATGATACTTATCGGTCGATAGTTATTTAAGTTATTATTATCTCCTTTCTTAAAAATCGGTTGTACATTCGCAGTTTTTAAACAAGACGGAAAAATTCCTGTTCTGAAAGAAAAATTAACCAAGTAGGCTAGCGGAGACACAATGTACTAGGCTGAGCTTTTCACAATGAAAGAATCGACTTCATCATGTCCAGCACTATGCGATGAACGTAATTTCAAGATTGCTTCGGAGATATCACTTTCAACTACAGAATGATTAAAAAAGGAATGGTTAATATGTTTTAAATTAGTATTAATAAAACTAAAATCAACAGAAGAATAGTTGCTGATCGAAACAATACTACTAGCAAGATTTAAAAAAATGATCATTAAAAGCATTACATAATGCAGACACGCTGGAAAAAATATCTGGCAACTTCTTGTCACTTATATAGTTCTGTCTATTATTATGGATAACTGACCAAATTGCTTCAGTTTTGTTTTGAGATGATAAGATAAAGTTGTCATTATTTTGTTTCTTTGTTGCAATGATCATTTCTTTGTAAAATTTTTCATATTCGAGATATTTAGGTTTTAAAGTCGGATATTTTTTGCTAAGATCCCTTAACAACTGCATGTTATTTTTTATTTGTACAATATTAGACGTAACCCAAGATTTATTACGGTTGCCTTTCTCACATCTAATTAGCGGAAAGCATTTTTCTAAGTAGTACTTAAAAACACATAAAATTTTGGAAAGCTTTGCTAGGACATTGACTCTCATAAACTGAAAGCCAAGACTCTTCTCGTAGATACCTTCTAAACAAATTTAGAGTATTTATACAGTATCTGCGGTTAAATACATAGTTACTATTGTTTTTGTTTTTGATGTAGAGGTTGAATAATTGAGACAAATGATCAGATAAGTCGTTATCAATACAACAAGAATCATACATATCATTAGGTAGATTAACTATAAAATTATCCAAACAAGTAGCTGAGGTGCCGCTGATGCGAGTTGAAGTTTCAATTGTGCAGCTCATACAAAAGCTATTTCAGAGATCAAGGAAGGTGCTAAGCATTTTGGAAGGCACTGAGAAGTCTATATTGAAATCACCCCCCAGTATTATGAACTTATCTTCTTTAGTAATGTTTTCTAATATTAATGAAAGCTGAGTCATAAAGCAACTAAAATCTGAATTCGGCGGCCTATAAATCGCAACGATTATAACATTAATTTCCAAAATTAATTCGACTGCACAAATTTCGATATTGTAATAAACTGAATACCGATCAATATCATTTCTTGTTCTAGATTTAATATTTCAGTTGCAATAGATAGCCACGCCACCATGCTTATTACAGGAGCGACAATAACATGCTGACAATGTAAAATTAGTCAATGAAATTTCTTTGAGCTGCACTTCACTTTGCCAATGTTCACTAATCAGAACAACGTCAATTTTTCGAGATTGTAAAATCACATCTAAGCGATCAATTTTATTGTTCAAGCACCTAATATTTTGGTGCATAACTTGTAAGTAGTTTAAGTTTGAGGGCCTTTTTTTCACAGATGCGTTAAAAAACAATTAATGCACACACCTTCGGGCCACATGTCCGGCGTTTTAATTTGCTGCAGGTGTTTTTCAGGAACTGAGACCTTGAAGGACGAATATATTTCAGGATACTTGCTATTTAGTTTCTCGCATACATTGTCTTCTACGAAATTGCCTTTTTTTTAGCGGTTTAACGTGTTCAAGTTCTCTAAACTGTATATGAATTTTGGACACAGTTCCTTGCAAAATATTAGGAAATCAGCTACTTACTTACGATGAAAATATTTTTATCAAATTTGATTCAAGCTGATAAGGACAGTCTTACATTTCATAATAAATTTAATTTAAATAATTTGCGTTTTTATCAAAACATAGTCTCTTGAAGAATGTTCGACTTTAACTACCTTGTAAATAATTATTTGCTGATTTAAGTCATAACCAAGCCTGCAGAAACGAGTCGCGCTTAACGAAATTAGTAGAAACTAGACAGACTTGTGTTTTGTTGACTCTCGTGAGACGAATAAACACGAGTCTGTCTAGTCTCTGCTAGTTTTGTGAAGCGCAACTCGTTTCTGCAGGCTGGTCATTGAAATTAATTCATCAAGGAGATTTAAAAAATATAAAAATATACAGGATTTCTATAAAAAGCATCTTATGCTGCACATACATGAATCACCCTGTTTATTTCAAATTTCATTTAGAAGGGGTATCTTTTATAGTAAAAGTTAATAAGCGCCATAAGCGGAATACCTACACTAATTCTAAGTAAATTGACGTAATTTACACTTACGTTAGCGCATATGGCGTATAATGTTCAGAAGATCGAGGTACAGCATACACTAAATAAATAAATCCTTTTATGGCTCCACTACGTAGCTGGGGTATAAGATCTTTTTGTCTTACCACGTTTTTAAGTTTGAAATGAGGTAATACTACTTCTGAGCTTTCTTTGATTCCATGTACAGTACTTTTTCTGTCTACTGCATCACGAAATCGTAACCGACCCTTTTGAGTTTCTGCAAATTTAGAGAGGAAAATGTGCTTGTATATTCTTTTCGGTATTTAAAAATGATTTTACTTTTTTCGCCATCTGGCCCTGAATCGTCAATAATTCCCTCCGTACGTTCTCTTAGTATTTGATACTGTTTTTCTCTAAATCCAGTCTAGTAAAAGAAGGAATGAAACAATTGAGCATGCATTGATCTGTATTCTTACCAACGGTTCAGGTAGTTCTATTTTTTGTTCAAACTTCTCCAAGAGTTTTTTGTGAGGAACATGAAATGGTATAACTCCTGGTTTTCTAAAAAAAAATTGAATAAAATTAGAATATGTAGTACAAAATAAAAGAAAACACCCCTCACTTCAATATAAAAATTTATACCAAAATGGTGGAAAGGTATTACCTTCGATATCTTTCTGGTGGTTGACAAAAGAAGCGAGGACCACTTCTTAGTGA
>LR736860.1:7588092-7772185 GCA_902654985.2 Oryctes borbonicus | reverse complement strand
ACACCAGCTCTAGACCACGACTAACAAGCCCGGAAATAAGTACTGTCAGTACAAACTCAGAGTCCGGCCGTGAAAGCCTACTGTTATGAACTACGATATCAGAAACACTTTCTTCTTTCGCAAGGTATAATTCTACTGAACACAATTTGATTATCATAATATATTGATTTTTTAAAGGCGGCGGTTATACTTTTCCAGGAGCTGACAGAGAATCAACAATTTTCATATACTTAAAATACGTTTTACGTTTAGTAAACTAATAATAACAAGTTTAATACAGTGCTGCGACGAAATACTATAACTTTTGTTTCTCTAAGATTAAAAATATGTAATTTTTTTTTACAGTTTCAGCATCTACTTGAATTGACTACCAGCATACACTGTCCAGCAAGTCGACAAATACATATAAATAATAAGGAGCGAGAAAATAAGCAGACAAATGTTGATTACAGTTCAGCAAGAAACGAATACAAACTTAAAGACAAATAAGGCTGAATAAGTAAATTTTGCTAAACAGAAATGTTGATGAAAACACTTTTTAGATGAAATTCTTGACTGCTTTAAGCCATAAGCAAGAGTTAACTCCGGCACACTTAGCCGATAATACTGCACTACAATTCTTATTTTGTGTTGACACTGCCGATGAGCCACATTATGTGCAGGTATTTCCTTAATTAAGCCTAGTCCTTGAGGATTGCTGTTAGAACCCTGACAGAGGTGATGTTAAGCTTTATGTTTCATGGCTCTGTGTCGTTTGAGCATGAGATAGATCTGCGTCTGTCACCACAGAATCGAGTATTTTGACACTACTAAATGATGCTATATGCAATATGGTAGAAATTCTGTAACCAGCGGAGTCTGCGTTGCTCTCCTTTTAGGAAAGGTAGCAAAAGCATCGGCCTCTTGGTTGTCATCAATGTCAGTGTGTCTAGATGAGAGTAGTATCATCTAGACAGCAAACTTTATAAGACTATTGTAATATAGATATCATTTAAGGACAAGAAGGTAATTTTTTTGTTGTAACAATTAAAATTATTTTTTGGCTGTTTGCGATCGAATCGGGACTCATTTTAAAGATCTCTACGAGTTCCTCTACGCGACCCTCTTTCAAATGTCTCACCATAACTTCCAAACGGATAGAGCAATGGAAGCAAATTTTCTTTTGTTTTGATCTACGATGAATTTTTTTTCAGCTTAGTATTCGTAAATAGCAAATTTCACACATCCATATCTTCTAAATCGACACCGTCAGATTAGCAGAATTCCACACTTTTTATTTTAGCTCTTCATAGCCTCAGGTTCAAATTTTCGCGGCTTTTTCATACCTCAGTGACCTGACGAGTTAGACGGCAAAATATTGTTCCACTGGAGAGCTCTCGGCGAGCATTTTAACCCTCAAGTGCTATCGTGGGGTGTTTCGGAACCCCAGAGGTCATTTTTTTTTAATTTTTTCTAAAACTATTTTTGTCACATTTCTAAGGTTCCAGGTATTCGCCTATGCAAATGAGATATGTAATATAGTGTAATTTATTATTTACCATATTCTACAGTTTTAGCAAAAAATAGCTTTTGGGGTGTCTCAACACCCCACGATAGCAATTACGTTTGTTTTTTTCAAAAATAGCGTAGTGTATTCTAACCAATGATTTAGAATTTTATAGTGATAATAGCCCTCGTCCTCTTTTGGGGAAATCACAGATGTTGTTGTGCATGTAAGTATAGGGGATTCACTTATATACGTTCCAATTCGGCGATTTTTATTATAGTACCTACATGTACACAGGGGATTCACTCATTTATGTTCGACTTCGGTGATTTTTTACAAATCAAATAGTGGCATTTCCCCTGATTTCTGTACGGCGTATAAATATTCGACTCAAACAAATTTCTTACTCAGTTCCTCACAAACCAGAGCGTCGTCAACTTGTTCCTTATTTCCCTTCTATAATACGTGTATTGAATAGTAAAAACAATATGATAAAGTTTCTAACTGATGAACAATTAGCAAATCTTGCCGAAAACTTTTACGATGATGTTAGTGAAAGTGAATGCCCTGATGAACGTGATGATGATTTGAGTGATGCAGCAAGCGAACATAGTGATCACGACACATGTTCAGAATTTGAAGTCGAATCTGAAAACGAAAGTGAAGAAGACTTAGGTGATGTCAGTGCAAGAACAAGTTACTTCTATGGACGAAATCGATATAAGTGGTCCAAAAATCCTCCTGCTACTTCACGTACCAGATCTTCTAATATAGTCACTTTTCGACCGGGAGCAAAGGGTCCGGCAGTAAATACTCCTCCAAGAACACCTTCTGAAGCATTTTCTCTTTTCTTTACGGAAGAAATTCTAAATGAAATACTAGAGCATACAAATGCAAAAATAACGGAAACGAGTTCTTCTTATGGACCAACGGCAAGTTATGTTGAACATGTAGACATGATTGAATTGAAAGCATTTCTGGGACTTGTAATTTTGGCAGGAGTGTTTAAATCAAACCACGAAGATACTAGAAGTCTTTTTGCAACGGATGGTACGGGACGAGATATTTTTAGAGGTGTCATGTCTAAACAACGGTTTTTGTTTCTTTTGTCAGTGCTAAGATTTGACGATCAAACAACTAGAAGGAACAGGATTGACAATGGTGATAAACTTGCTGCCATTTCAAAAATTTATGAAATTTTCAACGCAAACTGTACGAATAATTACAGTTGCAGCGAATATGCTGTTGTAGATGAAATCTTTGTTGGATTTCGCGGCCGCTGCTCTTTTCGCCAATATATCAAGAGTAAACCAAAAAAATATGGCATCAAAATTATGTGCTTATGCGATTCGAAAACGCATTATCTGATCAATTCATTTATTTATACAGGAAAGACAACCGAACCCAATCCAAACAAACTTTCAGTTCCAACACGTAGTGTACTCAAATTAATTTCTCCGATCATCAATACAAATCGAAATCTAACAGGAGATAATTGGTTTTCTTCTATAGAGCTGTTGAATGAATTGAAACGGGTTGGTATAACGTATGTTGGAACACTTCGTAAGAATAAGCGCGAAATTCCGCCAGCATTTTTACAAACTAAACAGCAACCAATAAACACCTGTAAATTTGGATTTACGCACGATAATACGTTGGTTTCTGTTGTGATTGCTTTTAAATTTGTAATATTTACTTCAATAAAACAGGATGTTCTGAGAAACTGATATAATATCTTTATTTCTATTTACTCGTGCTGATACATCTCTTGTCAGCGACAACTGTCACTCTGCCTCGCGCCATCTCTGACATCTTTTATAAACACAGTACAGATTTCTATAATACAAATAATATAAAATATTTACAACATGTATTTACTATAACATCCTCCTCCCTTTAAGAGTCACATTATATAGTCTTTAAACTTTTCTGGGATTTTGTGTGTCCTCTTCGGTCTGGTTATCTTCTCCTTTCCTTTTGCTTCTTGCTCTTCTTTTTCTTCTCCAGGGTTGAGCTCTTCACATTCTATTTCTGTCGGTCCGATTTCTTCATAATCTTTACTCTGTTCTTTCCTAATTTCTCTGTCTTCTCTTTGTTCCATATGTTCCTTTGCTTCTGTCGCTTTTGTTTCATCTCTTCTTATGTTGATTATATTTCTTCTGTAGGTGTTCCCTTGACTGTTAATCACGTATGAATTTTCATTTAATCTCTCTTCGACTATACCTTTCCTCCAAGTTTTGTCGTGTTCGGGATTTATTTGTACAACAACGGGTTGTCCAATTTTTAAATCTGGCAATTTTCTTGTCCTCTTGTCATAATTAAGTTTAGTTGTCCTCTTCCTTTCTTCTATTTTTTCTTCCACATTTGTCACTATCTTATGCTTGTAACTTTGTACAGCTGCTGGTATGCCAGTTCTTGTTTTTCTACCAAAAATACGTTGTGCCGGGCTTGATCCAATTGCATTTGGAGTATTCCTGAGGTGCAGAAGACTGTACCAAAGGTCCTCTTTGCTTTCATTACATTTCTTGATTAATTTTTTAGCTATCTTCACCGCGGATTCCGCTTTACCGTTACCTTGAGGATGATGTGGAGATGAGGTCACATGTTGAATATCCCATTTTTGGCAGAAGTTTTCAAATTCTTGAGATAAAAAGTTTGTACCATTATCCGTACATATTCTAGCTGGAATGCCGTGTTTACTAAAATTTAGTTTACAACAATTAACAACAGCTGTAGGCCGCATATCTTTTAGTATATCCAGCTCAAAATAATCCGAATAATGATCCACTGTTACTAGGATTTTTCTTGATTTTCCCTCCAGGTCAACTGTAAGAACATCCATCGAGATATATTGAAAAGGATAGATCGGGATTGTATGGCTATTCATTGGTACTCTTTGTTGGTTTTGTGAGTATTTTAAACAAATGCTGCATTCTTTTACTTTATTTTTGATATCCGATGTCATGCCTGGCCAAAATAGATTGGCTTTAGCTAGCTTCAGTGTTGCTTCGATACCATTATGACTCACATGTACTTTGTCTACCATTGTCTTTCTCAACTTATAAGGAATTAATACTCTATCCTCCTTATAAATTATGCCATCTTGAATTGATAGTTCATGTTTATATTGAATGTATATCTTAATTGGGAAGGGTACATCTGTTTTATTGTTGGGCCATCCTGTGTTTATGTAATTCATTACCATCTGTAAATTTGGATCCTTGTTTGTTTCTTTTTTTATTTCTTTCATTCTCCTACTGGTCACGTTTAGATATTTTATAGATTTGACTTCCTCAAATATTTTGAAAATATATGATTCTTTGTTTTCTTGTACTTGGTTTTCCCTCAGAGGAGCTCTAGACAACGCATCGGCCACTATATTGTCTTTGCCTGAAACGTATGTTATTTCAATGTTATATCTCTGTAATATCATAAGCATTTTTTGCAATCGTTTTGGTGATTTTAGTAATGGTTTCTTGAAAATATTTACAAGAGGCTTATGATCTGTCTTTACTGTGATTTGATTTCCTACTACCATCTGGTCAAATCTAACACAACCAAAAACAATGGCTAGAAGCTCCTTTTCAATCTGAGCATAATTTTTCTCTGACTTTGTGAGAGTTCTGCTTGCAAAACCAATTACTCCATGTTGCTGGTATACTGCTACTCCCAAACCATAGCTGCTTGAGTCACATTCTAACACAATTGGTTTGTTGATATTGTAATAGGCTAGGGTTTTTAAATCCGAAATAATTTCCTTTAATTTACAGAATTCCTTCTCTGTAGTTTCAGTCCAATTCCATTCTTGTTTATTATGTGTCAATAGTCTTAAATTGTTTGTTTCTTGACTTAAATTCTTTATGTACCTCCCTAAATAATTGATCATACCCAAGAATCGTAGTAAATCCTTCTTATCCTCGGGCCTTGGATAGTTTCTAATAGCCTGTATTTTAGTTTCGTCGGGTTTCAGACCATTTGATGTTAAATAATGTCCATAAAATTTTATTTCCTTCTGGCAAAGCTTTAATTTCTCCTTATTCAGTTTGCAATTGTTTTCTTTTAATCTTTTCAATAGATTCTCAAGGTTTTCGTTGTGATTTTTTATTGCCTCTACTTCATTAGCACCACTACCATATATAACAATGTCGTCTGCAATTATCTCAATGCCTGTAAGTCCTATCAGAAGATTTTGCATTTTTATTTGAAACATTTCAGGTGCGGATTTTATTCCAAAAGGTAGCCTGTTCCATTTATACTTGCCGTAAGGTGTCCAAAATGTTGTCAATTTACTGCTTTCCTCATTGAGTTTTATTTGCCAAAATCCTTTTTTAGTGTCTACAGTTGAGAATACTTTAGCCTTGCCTAATTCTGGTAGAATTTCATCAATACTTGTAAATTGGATGTTTGGTCTTTTTAGAGCTTTATTCAATGGTATTGGGTCCAAACAAATCCTAAAACTATTTTTCTTTCTCACAATTAATATATTACTCACCCAGTCCGAATGATTTTCTTCCTTTGCTATGATTTCTTCTTTTTCTAATTTATCTAGTTCCTCTTTCAATTGCTTGCGTAGAGTCATTGGTATTCTTCTAGCTGTTTGAATACTAGGGTTTACTGCGGTGTCAATTTCAAGGTTAATTTCACCTGGTAATTCTCCATAATCTTCGAAAACAGATTTATACTTCTTAACTAAATTTTGTACCTCTTCTTCATAAAATTCAACATTTTTGTCAGTTGATATTACATTACAAAATTTAATTATATCCATAATATTGCAACATTTTGCTGATAGTAATGGTTCATGTTCCACTTCAACAACAACAAATTTAATGTCGTATTTCCTATTCTTAAATTTACAGGTTATGTAAACTTCACCGATCAGTGGTATTACAGATCCACCAAAGCTTTGTAACTTGTGCTCTGTTTTATTAATACTAATATTCTTACCAAAATAGTGTATAAGGTTTCTGTATCCAATTACACAAACTGTGGCACCGGTATCTACTTCGCACTTGATATTTTTCCATTCCTTATTTATTAGAAATGTCAAATCAACTAATACATTACCACCTTCCTTTGAGTTGTCATAGATCTTATCTATTTTATAGTTTTGTTCACTATCAGAATCTTCAGTTTCTAGTTCACTATCATCCTTTTCCCTACTTATCTTGTTTATCCTTGGTTTATATTTTTTAGTCTCTACTTGGTTCTTCTTTTCACTTTTATTTCTATATTTTTCTTCTTTGTGCAAATGCTTCTTTTTGCACACTTTGGAAAAATGATTTCTACCCTTGCAAATTGAACAAATTTTTCCATAAGCCGGACATGCACCTTTTCCAAATTCATGCACCTTACCACAGAATAAACAATTTTGACTTTCTACTGATCTCATCTCTACTTTCTTCCGAATCTTGTTGATTTTGTCATCCGTCTGATTTATTTCTTGCAATCTTCTATTTGTTACCTCATCGATTCTGCACATGTCTATAGCTCTTTCCAAAGTCAAGTCAGATATTGCCATTAGTCTCTTCCTTAAATCTTTATTGTTTATTCCAAGAACAATTCTATCTCTTAATAAATCAGTCTCAAAATCCTTAAATTCACATTTTGCAATCAGTTTTTGTAATTTTAACAAGTATTCATCAAAGCTGTTGTTTTCTTGATTGCAACTGTTAAACATTGCTCTATCATATATCACATTTTTCTGGCTACTTAACCTGTTACGGATAGCTTTAATGACTTTATTAACACTTTGTTCTTCTTCCTCTGACAGTTTAAATCGATTATATTTAGTGAGTGCCTTGCTACCAAGAGCAGTAAAGAACGTTTTGACTTTCTTATGTTCGTCACTTGCTTCCCATTTATCCATGCCACTTGCTACCATATAATCATTCCAATTCTCCACAAAAGTCTCAAAATTTTGTGAAATATCACCAGTTTCTACATCCAGGGGCATCGGCCAAGGAATGTGCACAGCATTTACTTTAGCATTTTGCAACTGTTCATTTAATAATCTAATTGCAGTAGCTTGTTGTTCAATTAAAGTTGCTAAAGCTTCGTTTGGGATTGCCATATTCTTCTTTAGAATATCTTTCGAGTTCTTTCCTGATTTTATATGGTCACACCTGACACCATGTTGTGATTGCTTTTAAATTTGTAATATTTACTTCAATAAAACAGGATGTTCTGAGAAACTGATATAATATCTTTATTTCTATTTACTCGTGCTGATACATCTCTTGTCAGCGACAACTGTCACTCTCCCTCGCGCCATCTCTGACATCTTTTATAAACACAGTATAGATTTCTATAATACAAATAATATAAAATATTTACAACATGTATTTACTATAACAGTTTCCTTCATACCAAAAAAGAACAACTGTGTCTTGTTGGTTTCGTCTATGCATCACAATGGAAATGTTGAAGTAAATGCAAAACCTGAAATAATAAATTTCTACAATTGTACCAAAGGGGGAGTTGATGCTTTAGACCAGAAGTGTATGACGTACTCCTGCCAAAGACGAACCAGACGATGGCCAATGGCTATATTAGGAGCAATGGTAGACATTTCACGTGTCAACAGTTACATAATTTTCTTAGCCACTTCAGACCATACAGTTAACATGACACGAAGAGAATTTTATATTCGTCTAGGAAGAGAACTCGTCAATGACCACGTAAAAAGACGATACCAAACAAAAGAATTGTCAACTAAGCTAAACTCAATTATCAAAATACACATCGACATCGATTGAGAAAGCTGTTTTGGTCTGGTATCCCCTATATGCCTGTGATTGTCTAAGTCTGGATCGCATCCATCGAAGATTTCTAAAATATCTCTCATATAAGATTGATGGAACATATCCTGAGAGGGGTACTCCGCAGGATGCATTGCTAGAAAAACATAGCATGCTGGCTTTGAGTACGAGAAGGGATAGTGTTTGTGAGAGATTCCTACAGACATTGTTGCGTAGTGATATCGACTGCCCCTTCTTACTTCAGCGGTTAGACTTTCTGGTGCCACGATTTCATTCACGATTCGATACTTGTTCATTCTTCCCTTTGCAAGGACAAATATTATGAGACGAGCTCCTACTTACACGCTTTGTAAGGCAGTTAGAAGATGTGACTTGTTCAGGTAGGAGGAAGGAAGGTGGGAACAAGAGGAACTAATTTTTTTTGTATCCGTAGGTTTTTATTTTTACTTGTTTATTTTTTCTATGATTTGTGTATATATTATGTCAATTGTTGTATCCTATTATTGGGCCTAAGCCTGTTGGATAATAAACGTGTATTATTATTATTATTGTTACTTAGTACTCGTTACTTGCTACTCTAGCATTAAAAATTTATGATTACCTAAAATTTATTGGTATTTGAAAAATATGCAGATATTGACTGCAAGTAACCGATGACTGAGATTTAGAATTTTTGGCGAGAAGAAAATAAACGCCATACGGATGAGACGAGTCGACGAAGAAATATACCGGGTCTTTAAGAAAAAGAAATTAGAAATATGATAAAATTCCGAAGACCGCAGTACACCTGGTCTTCTGGAAAAAATGGGCGACGAAAGAATAATCAAGCCAATAGGAGTAAGTCCGTCATGAATTGAATATAGGCAGTATCGGAGAACTTGATGCTGAAACTGAATGGAGATAGGCAGAGGTGCAAAACAAATATTATGGATATGATTCTAAAATGCTTAATTACATTTTACAAGAATGTCGTACAATATTTATTTTTGACTTGATTTAATTTTATTAGCATGAAATTTATAATTGACATATATTTCTTAGAATTATTTATATATTTGTAATCACGTAAATATAGAAATAATTAAAAAATGTCAATCCTATTTTAACTTAATACATGGACAGAATTAGTTGTAAATAGATAAATAAAACAACATATACGTAATAATATACATATTTATTATAACAATCGATAACAATTACACTTTATAAAAATATTCCAGTTAAAGTGAAACTAATTTTCACAAATTAATACATAATCAATCACAGGAATTAATAGATCAATAAAATAAAAAGAAACTAATGCAACAATAAAGAGTATAAAATCATCTATATAAAACAAAATATATGAAATTTGCTACAATTGAAAATCTATAAAACCATTTGCGTCAAGTTCTTCCATTTCTTTCGGTATTTCCATCCAGCAATTTGTAGGCTGGCAAGTAAATTTCAGAATCATCATCCATATTATAAAGGAGATTCGGATTTCTTATTGTATTATTAACACCTCCTAGAGACGTATAACCTTCGTCGTATAAACTGCAGTAAGGAACTTGATAATAAAGCAGATAATCCCAAATTTCAGAGTAGTGCCAATCCAATAGTGGCGAAACACGCATAACTTGTGGCCAATGTGAATCTGTCATCTAAAAAGCAAACATGTATAAATTTTCCAAAGAAGTAATAGAAGCACTTGCTTACATTAAGACGCGAAACCAACATATAATGAAAATATTTATACCGAGACTTATAAGAGCGGAAAAAGAATAGAATTGAACTTCGTCGTAACTTTAATTTTTGCCTAAGTCATCTCGATGTGGCATCTTGTATATTTAAACGCATTAAGATGGTAAAAACATATAGTGTGTAGAGAACGTACTATATGACCATAAAAAAAAACGTAATCGAGAGGACCTTGTTTCTTTTTGAATTATTTTTTGTGTTGGCTACAACTACATTTGGTGTGTAGTGTATTTTTAATGCGACGAAAAATAAGATAATATAAAATAAGCTAGTTCAGGAGAACATGGAGGAAAATCTAATACACGGTTGGAAGTATCCATCCGTTCGTTATGGTTTTTCTCTGAAAGGTATTCACTGGATGGTTTATTCGTTAATAAAACCATTATAAGTGAAATTTTTAGTGATCTGTAATAAACATGCTTAAAAATTTATGAAGTAGGCAGCGGCAGTGGCTAATGATGTAACGGAGGGTCGCGTACGACTGTATTTTCTTTGCATATTACGGAAATACACGAGGAAGTCGAATGGTCGTGCGTGGCCCTTCGCTACGTCATCACCCATCGCCGCTGAAAATACGTTATCATCAAATGTAATTTGCATTGTCAACGTTGTTGTGTTAATCTTGAACTGTGAGATGTGGTTCCAACCAACATAAAAAATAATTGCAAAAAAATATGGCCTTTTCGATTGCATTTTTTATGACCATATCGAACACTATAGTTCAAAGTTAAATTAAAAATTTTCGCATATGGTTTTTAAGCTCTATGTTACGCCGCTGATAAAAAGTTTTATAACAACACGATACGCTTTTGAATAGTAAAGTCTGTTAGCAAAATCGTCATTTATGTTGGTTCCATATGAGCATAAAGTGAATAGTATGAGATGCTGCTTTTAGTACTTTAATACACTCCACAAATTTATCTTCCGCGATGAGAAAATAAAGTGTAATATTTGAAAAACATACCATCTAAATACCATACCATCACATCTGTGATTTTTAAGGCTAATAGTTCTTCTAATATTGGCTATTATGTTTGCAAATTAATTTGGATGTAATTATAGTTAATCCATCGTTTATATAATCAATACAACAAACTATTTTGCCATTATTATCCGGACTTTGTCTTGTTCTACGATTAGAAAAATTGTTTTTTTTTGGTTTTAGTATACATTTCTTTTTTTTTTTTAATTCCAGATCTCTTTGACGTGTTATTTTTTATATTATTATATAGGTAGGCATATTTTTTTTAATTTAATGTAATTTGAATTAATACAAAATATTCATAGAACTTCTTAGGCCCGTTATTGCAACGATACAATAATTTGAACAATTTTTTGCAATGAAATATGTGACAATTTTTATTTGGCTCTTGATTTATTAAGCTGATTGCAACGCAGCAAGATGTTAACAAAATATTGTCTGAAGGCATGCACCCATACAGAAAATCATGAAAAATGATGTGGATAGTTTCATTGTAGTTCTGGGCGTAACCATAAGGGGTCAGCCGCACCTCCCCCTCCTAACTAGTTTCACTTCCGTTTCTGATTGATGGTCATAAAAAATCTCCAAAATGTCAGCACCCGTCCCTGACAAATTCTGGTTACGCCCACGATACTGGTATTTAAATATATAGAACTAGGAATAAATTATTTAAAACGTTAAAAATGAATATTTTATGTAACTTAACAACTGAAACCTGTCAACAAATGTAAAACGTTTTCTGTGCTGATTCACGCCCAGAGTTAGGAAAATAGAGTAAGTTCTAAGTTATTTTGTATTAATTCTTGCACAATAAGTTACTAAAATTACTGAATTATGTATTAACAATTCTACAAGCGCCATCCATCAGTTAACGATACAACTTGTACATATGTTCAGCGTTGAGAATTGGGCTTTGAACATTAAGAAGTGAGCACATGGGTGTATTTTGCATGCAATTTATTATATTTCTAGTATATATACATTTTATTTTTAGTTTTATTCACTTGTTTTCAATTAATTCATATTTCGAGGTTCGTATTAAAAAACAGTCACGGGATTACCTGTGCTGATATCTCGACTTCGTTGATAGCAATTATTGGTTTACAAAAATAAAATCTACAAAATAATGTGCAAATTATTACATCGTATAAACTGGCCTTAAAGCAAAATATTGATTAAATAAAAAAACTCTTAAACAACGTAATGGAATTGAATTATCAATAAGCTAGTTGTAAGTTTTCTGATTAAAAATGCAAATGCAGAATATTTATATTTTATAATAAATTACACGCCAAAAATATTGAGTTTTAGCTGATCTAATATATCACAACCTCGCCTTACAAGTATTGTACAGGTATGCACCAAAATAATGCGCTTTATGGATAAAGAAACACTGTTCATTTCTAATATTTTGATCCTGGTTATTTAGATTGCCTTATACAACAAACGTAAAATCATATTTCGATAAAGCTCTACCTTGCCTTACCAATGGTCGATATAATGGGTGGTGTTCTTTATGCCTATATATCAAAACAAAATAGGATAATTTAACTAAACATTTCACTAATACTCATATTTTATTTAAAAGTATTACTCATTTAATGTATGTTACCTGAAATATTTGTAAACTTTCTGAATATGGATCCGTTCTCCTCGTCCCCATTAAGCAAGCTTTCATGTTACTTCTAGATTCTAGAAACGACTCCAAACCTTCACGAACGCCCTTGGGTATAGTTACTATATCCAGATTATAAAAATCTCGAACCATTTCTATGAAATGGTCGACTTCCGGGAAAGGATTCGAACTTTGGACATACATGCATACTATAGGATTTTTATAGTTAGGATATTTGCTCTTTAAAATCCCCAGCACCAAATGCAGCAGAACTGTACAATCTTTACCACCATTAAAACTTACGAAAACGTTTTCCAGACCATAATCTGAGAAGCATTTTTCGATGTACTGTAACATAAAAAAAAAAAACAAATATATATTAGGGAGATCCGTTTATATTAATGAAATGCAATTAATATGCATTCTTGTACAAACAATATTTAATAAATTATTTTAATGCGTGTATGTTTAGAAAGAATGTTAATAGTAAGCTTCTGACCTTTTTGAGAACATTACAGACTCTATTCTTTTGACAATCACAGAGAGACGTTATTAATAAAATTGTTAAAATCTATCTACTAGGATAAATCATTGAAAGAATTTGACAGACCATGAGGCAGTACAAGAAAACGTCACACGGTGAGGGACGTTTTCAGCGTTATATTGCCAATTTGTGTGGAGTAAACCATACTACAATAAGTCTCGTTATTAGGCGTTTTAATAAAACGGGAACTTATTGTCGGAGGAGATGAACGTTATCTCAAGCAATCTGCTCTAAGAGCTAAGTTGGTCGCTAGCTACCTGCAAAGTTCTGGATTAGTTAGCAATAGACCAGTAACTGCGCCATTGCTTACCAGAGAGAATGAAGTTACCAGCTAGCGTTTTGCCAGAGGTCACAGTAATTGATTTATAGTTAGTTGGAAACGTGTTTTATTCTCTGATGGTAAGCCTAAAATCTCTAGATGAATGTGAACGAGTCCGTTGACAACCTGGAGAGATGATTGATTAATGCAATACCTCTCAAAAGATTTGGTAGTGACTGTAAGGTTTTACAGTTGAATTTGTTATAACACTCGTATGTAGTTAGTTCTTATTCGATTCAGATCGATGAATGCAAATTTGTAACTCGGGGACATTGTAGTTAAACATGTAACGCTTTTTGGTTGCCGTTTGTGGGAGCCGATTTTTTATGTATGCAATACAAAAGCCGATCTCACGTGGCTAGAAACGTACTGGAGCATTTCAACTATGTTCATACACCGTTTATCCAGAACATCTATGGGACGTGCTTAAAATAAACACGCAACGTTATATCCTGCACCAATACAATCCGAGAGAACTCGAAAATGCAGTCCTTACAGAATGTGAAAACACTCCCCAGGAATTTTAAAAATTAAACAAAACAGAAACCGTCACCAAACATAGCTAAGCAAATAACACAGAATTTGAAGAACTTCGGAATGAAGCCAAATTTACAAGAAATTACTGGAGCAATTCGAATCCCCACGTATTTAGAACACAAAACATCCAGGAGAGTTGGCAATTCAACGTTTCATCAATGCTGGATTTTTTCCTTGGTTATGACTAACTTGGATATCTCCATATAAGTTGCATGGTTTTTAACAGGAAGGAGGGAAGTAATAGTTGCATTTAGAAAAATTTTGACATTTTTTGCATTTGAAATATGAACCGTAATTTTTGGGTACGGTGTATATTTTCGGAAAATTTAATTCAGCTTCTAATCCTACCCTATACGGCCCATAATTCTGCAAATTTTCAATTTTTCAAGTTAAACAATCTCACAGTTATAAAAGTTAAGATGCTGTCTCCATCTGTTAAAATTTTCAAAAAATATAAATACTTCAAATATCGTTAAAAATAAAAGCATCAAATAAACCTTAAAATTAAATTAGGAAATCAAAAATATTTAAAGTAGCAAAGGTGACAGCTACTTCTAGTATAACTGGAAGTGTCCTATTTTTAAAATATTATTTTTTTTTTCCATGTATACTCTTTCATACACTGATCGATTCAGTTCCTAGTTAGACTCGTAACTGTAAAGTACAATAAAATGTAATTGTAAAGAAAATAAAAGATATTAAAATAGTTGTTTCATATTTCTTTGACTAGCAATGTTGGTGCGTTAATTTTGTCCAAGAGTGTATAAAGAAAAACATTAAAATTTTGAAAAATGCATGTTTCTACACTGTATAATAACAGTTTTTTTTTTAACAAAAGATATGCTAAATGTAATTTGCTTATCTACCGCAGCATAATTTGTACTTAAGTCACTAAACTGAATTATATTTATACAAGATTTTTGTAATTTGTACGAATATAGTATTAAATACAACAAAAAAAAAAGAGTAACGGAGCGAGCATGTACACATCTCATTTCGATTGTTCCAAGTTATTTAATCAAGATATAATGTTATATAAGTAAATCTTTATTTAAAGAAAAGCTAATAAAAGAATAAAAAAGAATGACTAAACAGTATAACTTGAATTGTACAAATGAGTCTAGGGACCGAAGGTTATTAGCCTATTTTACATCGTAAGTTTATAACAAGTATTGCAATAAATAGATATGCATTCAAAATTATCGGTACCAACAAAACGGTTTTAATTTTAAACAAATAAATTAGTGTTATTTTTAAGCCTAATATAAAACAACATAAATAGCATTTAAATTATGGTTTGAGGTTCAACTAAAGTTTAAGCAGGCGTTTGAAATATTAAAAAATTATCACTACCCATATATTTAATAAATAACGGAGATTTATATATAGTAATGATAAATGATTAAAAAAAAAACATCTTTTTGCTGGAGATAATTCCAGCCCTAACCAATTTAAAGAAACAATTTTTTCTGTATATATTTGCTTAAATTACTAGTAGGCTTGTTCCAACATGCAGTTTTTGTATCGTACATGTACGATACATGGATTAATGCATGAACCGCGTTCTCAGTATGCGTTAAAAAATACTTGCCGACCGATTCCCTATCGTACCGTGTTAGCCTTCATTCAATCATTATTAGTACCATTGGGCTATGGCACAAATGCCTTTACTTACTGCGACCTTGATAGATATATTGTAACAAAACGCCCTTCTATGTGGAAGGCTTTTGATAAACTTTAATATTACTTTAGCATCTTCTTCCTTCAGTTCGGTAGATGTCAGAAATGGTTTACTGAAATGTTGTTGTCGAGTGCGACTGATGGTAGCACATTTGCGTATAATAAGTTCTACCGTCTCCAGGTCTGCTTGGCATAGACGACAGATTTGATCTTCAACTTTTCCTAGACTGAATAGGTGATATGTTAGGGCTGCATGTGGTCTGTGAGAAATCCCGCCAGTAACCTAAGATCCCCTTTGCTGAACCATATCAGCATATTTGCAGTCTTAGGCGAGTCTGATATGGATGCTTTCGCTTGTTTTTGTCGTGGAACATTTTCCCAGTACGAGGTCTTATGACTGTCCTCTTATGTTTCAATTACTTGTTTGATGTGTCTCTTTTGTAGGCCACAGAAGGGGTTAGGATCTATGAAGGGCATATTCGCTGCTTCTCTGGCCACCTTGTCTGCCTTTTCTTTACTTCGACCCTTGATCGCTTACACACCGCAAAGTAACGTGGTTTTTGTATCCCAATTGCAACGCGTGTTGGCTTATCAACATTTATTGAATTTGAATCAGTCTGTAAGTTGTGTTGGAACGCCAAATTTGCTTTGTGCATGTACGCAGCGATCCACGAACTGGTTTGCTGGAATAAACCTTATTTATTTGGTTATTATTGGTCTTGTTCAAACAAGAAAAAAAATAAACAATCCAAATTACATTGTTTTGTTTTATTTATTACGTTTCGAAGGTGTTTTTCCCTCTTTTTCGAATAAAATTCGATGTTTCTTCCAACGCTATTAATAATTAAAATTGTAGGCAGTTTTATTATTAAGATTATCTTACATCATTGCATGAGCTATCGTCGTTTAATAAGTGAACCATTTGAATAACAGAATTTTTATGTTAGCTTGCATTACACATTACAAACACAGTACGAATTTACAGCTATATTTAAAATTGCTTATCTTATTGCAAGTTAGTTGTGGAATCGATTGTTTTTGCAAATGTTTCTTATGTAACAAGATCGCGAGCCTTGAACTACACCTATGCATGTGCATCTTTTAGGCAAGTTACAGGCATGTTTCAAAATTATGTTAAAATGTTAAACAACCAAAAGTATATGTTAACTGGTATGCAGAATCAACCCTTGGGAACAGACAATTCTCAAACACCTCTAACTTGTAAACGGAGTACAATTAATAATTTAGTTAATGGATTTGTACATAGTTCTGAGGGGGGCAACAAATAGATAATGTAAATAAAATGTGCAGATCACGTATAAAAATGTTCTTTTCAAAAATTAAACACAGAATACGTCGGAAAACCAGAGAATGCACGGCTTATTTTTTAAAATTATATTCAAGTTTACAGCATAATCAGTTTCTGCTACAGACAATACAAGTTAATTTCTATATTTTTTAAATAATTGACGCTGGAGTGGCGATTCAAACATTATTCAATTTTTTTTACATTTTTAACGGCACATCGTAAAAAAAAATGATGTCAGCCAGACCATTGAAGTCATTACCAGACTTAATTCGTGTTATTTCGATTTCTTCAAATGAAACAGCTTATGCTCACAGCTTTTTCCAACGCAAGATTTTTATGCACATTCATTAAACATAGTCCATTTAAATGGTTTTCCCCCGTTGTAACTCTTAACCATGTTTTGACACGTCTTAAGATATTAAATGATTTTTCTATTGTACCTATAGAACAAGGCTGTACAATTGAGATCATCAAAGCATTTTCTATGCAGTGGAAGAATATATTAGCTTCTTTAATCCCTTCAACCATTTCCACATCGTTTAGCGTCTGTCTATCAAGGTTTCGCCACATACGATACCACAATTCAGTTTTACACTGAAGCTCTTTCAGATCGGACAATTCAGCAATGGATCTTGCTATATGTTTAAAATCTTCATTGTTCATTATTAGCATAAGATAAGGAAGTAGGGATAGTATAGAAAAGGCCGGCATGTTTTCTATCGAAAATCTAGTCTTTAACGCTCACGTTAAATAGTCGAGATAGGGAATATGTATCGTACGTTTCCAAGACTCAGCAGGTGAGTCTGCAGGAGAGTGATCAATGTTACTGGTGCTTTATTAGTCTGGATGGACGAAGTTCTATTTACATGTTTGGATGAGAGTATCTAATTGAAGATTTTCTGGTAGTTTCGAGACATGTTCTATCAGTTAAATTAATAACATTAAACAAATAATACAAAATAATTAAGAAATACACTGTGTCCACGGATTTGGTGCACAAGGGGAAAAACTTTTTTATTCTACATGTTATGAAAAAAAGTTCTTCTTTACGAAAGTTTTTGCTTGCCCTAAAACCATTAGAAAACATATTAAAATGCACTGATCACCTTCTGTATGCATATAAATGTTGAAAACGTGTTTGCTTACTTTCAAAAATTGAACTAAGTTCAAATCATTGTTGATAATCGTATTGCCTTGAAATCCTGTTGACATTTAATTATTTGCCTTATTCAAATTTAAGTGACACGACATTTGCAATCACGAACGATCACAATTATGCTAACATTGCAATAACGAATTTATTTGATCAAGAGTTAATATTTCATATCGAACAGCAATCAACAAATTTAACGTTAAATTTCCCGGCATTAATATCGCTATTAATTCTTTGAAAAAGCTTGTTAAGAAATTTGATGAAACTGTTGTTAGAAATAAGAAAACAAAGAAACAATACAATGAAGATGATGCATTAACTGTTCTAGCTATGGGATCTGTATTAGAAGATCCAAAAAATATCACTACGTAAGAGAGCGGCGGAGTTGGGTGTTAGCAAGAGCTTACTGCAAAAAGTCTTTAAGGAAAACAAGATTTACCCATTCAAAACCAAATCTATTCATACTCTGGAACCCCGGGACGATGCGTTTAGATTAGAATTTAGTACTTGGGTTGGAGAAAATGTTATGGAGGATCAATTTTTCCATCATCAAATTTTGTTTTAGGATGAAGCTACTTTTACCGCTAATGGTTATATGTCGTCTCAAAATTGCAGATATTGGGCAGAAGAAAATCCAAATTTTTGGAAAATCGGAAAAACCAGAGTTATAAGAAAGTAAATGTATGGTGTGGAATTTTATTCAATAAAATTATTGGCCTTTTTTTTTCGAAAACAATTTAAATCAACGTAATTATTTGGATATGTTACAAAATTTTGTTTTACCATCGTTGGAGGATATTAACAAAGATGCAGTCTACTTTCAGCAGGATGGATGCCCTGCGCATTCATCTAATTTAATTAGAAACTGGTTTGATGACCACTTTTCTGAAAGATGGATCGGTCGTTTTCACCCATTCGAAAAGTGTGTGGAAGTAGGTGGAGGTTAGGTTGAATAAATTACTTGTTTTTTATCACATTCGAAATTGTATACAATAGAAAATATTCCATAAAATCTTATATTTATAATAAAGAATTTATTTTAGTTAACCAGAATATTAAATTATTTTGTATCTAAAAATATGTATAAAAAAAACTAAAACATAAAATGGTTTAAAAAATGTATCAACGTTCACTGTTGTATAAGTTTGCACCAAATCCGTGGACACACTGTATAAAACAAAAAAAAAGTTTTATTTTGCAAAAATTGTTTAAATTAGGGGAGCAAAATACATATAATTCTTCTTGCTTCCAGGTTTATAAACGAAAAGTTAAAAAAAAATCCTTTCTAATTGTCCACAAACCCAACCTAAAGAGTCAAAATAGACTAGCATACCAAAATCAGAAAAAAATTTTACGCTTCAAAAAATGCAACTTTTTATAGTACACTCATCTTAAAAAAAAGAGATATTTTTCTGAAAAGAATAAATAGTGCTAATGAACTTCTTTATTGTTTCAGATTCTTACATTCATGCAGAAGAGTCTGGTACAATGTGGCTGCGGAGTTACACAACACATTAAAATAAGGTTTCGATTCTCTCGTGTATTTCCGTTGCATACCGTGCATTGTACTTAACAAAGAATACACGAGGAAATCGAAGAATTGTCCATGACCTCCCATATATGTCATCACCAACCGATGTATTATAACTAAAGATGGCCACGGCAGATGAAGTTATTACATTTTTGCAGCGACTGGACAGACTCGAGTCTATTCGTTTCATAAGAAAGGGTTCGCGTTGCCTACTGGTTCCCTCGAGAGTCGACAAAACACGAGTCTGTCCAGTTGCTGCAAAAAAGTAATAATTTCACCTGCCTTTGTCATATCTAATTGTAACTGCACTCATACACAGGAATACAACAAGAATTGTATCTTACTATAGCTTAGAAATTTATGTTCATGATGTTATATATTAAATTTTCTAAAAATTTAATTATAATTGTATTGTATAACAATAACAATAGTGCGCATCAAATTCAAATCGCGCTGTATACTGGTTAAAGCTATATGTTGTATATTGCAACAGTAGAATTTTTAATTTCTACTGCTTTTAGTTATCGTAATATAAAATAATAAACTTCATTTCTGCTGTACATTATACCTTCACAATTCAGACCAACTGCCGATTATCAACTATATATAAATCAATAACAAAGGTACTTACTTCTGTTGCTTCTTTTATATGGTTGAAGCTATGCTTATTGCCATATGACGTTTCCATAGAGTAAGCATCTGGATAGCACTGGTTCGACATTTTCTTTTGCACGTACCTCTGACAATCTATTAGCTTATCAAAATTGTATGACTGTAACTGTATCATGGGCGGAGACTTTTCTTCCATAAGTTTTATTTCTACATTAAAGTCATTTCCATTTATGGAACCAAGTAAGTCATATGAAACTACCTGAATACTTTTTCGAAATATTTTCTCTTTATTAAATTGTTTTAAAAAATCTTTTAAAATATTATCAAACACCAATTTCAAATTATTATCTTGTATAATAAACAGTCTACTTAAATAGATCACAGGTTTTAGCTTAATATGATTATCATATACTAATGACTTAAAATGTGGATAATTTAACGAATCAAAGCCTTGGAAATTAAACAAATCATTCAAGTATTTTAGTGTAAGTGCAGTTTGTGACTTATCAATAAGCAGGACGAATTCATTTTGTTTTAATAAATTCTTTAGTTCGAAAACTATAAGTTTTTTACCAGATTGTATTATCGATATTTTAGATACTTGATAACCAATTGAAGGTATTCCTTCTATCAAATCTTTTAAATTAATATCTAATAGATCATCAGTCAAGTGACTTCCATGTATTAGGAGTATTCCAATAGATTTAATCATTTTTTAAGTTTTCCAAAATTTAAACATAGACCAAATGACATGTTATTAACCTAAAAAGAAAGGATTGTTTGCATTCTAATTCTGGTACTATTCAACGTAATATCGACTTACCTATTGAAGATTTTTATTCAAACAAAGATAAATTAGAACTTATATTCCAAATTTTTAAGGACCGCATGCACGGTACACACAATGTGTTAGAAGCCTACCAGAGGCTAATTGCACACCGCACTGCTTGGGAAAAATCACACCGTAGAACATAGCAAATTTTAAAAATAAATTAACGAAAAAAAAGGATCTCCTGCGCATGGCAGTTCTACTTTCACTGTAATTACATTATTTTTTAAATTATATTTACACACCTTACATATAAAATAAAAAGAGAGAACCTGTTCTAAAAAGAACTGTTACATATTGCAATATGTTGTGAAGTGTATGATTTCTTGTTAATTTTCTAATTAATTTTATAAATTCTTTCCAATAATTTATAATTTCACTTTATAACCAAGTTTATAATTACTTATATTAATCAAGCAACTAATAGTATTAAAAAAAATGAATAACCTTCTTATTTTCGATTGACCCATAAAATCTAAATTACAAATTACCAAACAATGTAAGCACGTAAGCACCATTCAAAAGTGGCCTAAAAGAGCAACTCCGGAACAGCTTCGGGGTGCTCGCATGCATGTCACAATGAATTAACACAGTAGAGACAAAAAATGCCTAGGAACATTTACTGCATATGAAATTGTCAACACTCTGTAAGCAAACTGACTCCATATCCGCAGTATCAGCAGGGCGCGTGGTAGCAGAAACTGGGGCTGTACGAAAGTGAAATAGCTAAATGGAACATTAAATATCAGTTCCGGAACAGCTCTGGGGCAATATGGCAAATACATTGAAAATCACTAAAGCAATGACAACGATGACATGTTTATAACCTCCAAAATATATAAATATTTTGCAAACAAGACTACTAAGAAATTTTCTTGATTAATCTCGGAACTAACCCATTAGAACTTCCCCGTTTGATTCTGATTGTGTTTGAATATCTTATAAAAAATGAAAATTGCTGTCGAAGGCTGTGCCCATGGTGAACTAGATAAGATATATGATACTATAAAGTTATTAGAAGAGAATGAAAAAATTGAGGTAGACTTATTAATTTGTTGTGGAGACTTTCAAGCTTGCAGAAACGAAGATGATTTGAAATGTATGGCGGTACCAATGAAATATAGAGAGTTATGTACATTTTATAAGTAATGCAATGAATGAATATGGGGAAAAATATATATTTTATGCAGTAAATTTTAGATACTATAACGGAGAAAAAACAGCACCTGTACTTACAATATTTATAGGAGGAAATCATGAAGCATCAAATTATTTACAAGAGCTTCCGTATGGTGGTTGGGTTGCTCCAAATATTTATTATCTGGGATATGCTGGTGTTATAAATATAGCAGGTAAAATCTATGAACATAAGCCAGGTGCATAACAACAAATTTTCATTGTATAATATTGCTTTGTACTTGACTATATATATTTATACCTCTAGGAATACGAATAGCGGGAATATCTGGCATATACAAAAGCAGTGACTACATGCGTGGACATTATGAAGTGCCTCCATATAATGAATACTCAATAAGAAGTGTATACCATGTGCGAAATTTGGAAATGTTCCGATTAAAGCAACTTAGCGAACCTGTAGATATATTCATATCACACGATTGGCCAACTGGTGTTACAGACTATGGAAATTGTAAACAACTAGTGAAATTCAAGCCACACTTTCAGTAAGTATTCGTATTGAAGAAATAGAAATACTATTTTCCTTTTGATTTTAGGGACGATATTCAATTCGGTAAACTTGGCAATCCACATACTGAGGTATTACTGAAGCATTTGAAACCAGCTTATTGGTTTGCTGCTCATTTACATTGCAAATTCGCTGCGTTGATACCACATTCAAATCAGAAGGTGACCAAATTTCTAGCACTTGATAAATGTCTTCTTAACAGGAGGTTTTTACAAATGTTAGATATACCACATGACACAAACATGAAAAAAAAGATAAGTTATGATTTAGAGTGGCTGACAGTGTTAAATATGACAAATCATTTGTTGAGTACAAAAAATGTTACACACTACATGCCTGGACCTAATGGAGCAGAAAGGTAACAATGCCATTTTTTTATATTTTCTCCAATAAAATCTGGAAATAATAGTTGTATTTGGTTTTTGTTAATAAGTGGTTATTGTGCATTGTCTGATTAATTTAACTTAAAGATTTCATTTTCAGATTTAATTTTACACCAACTAAAGAAGAAAAGGAAACTGTTCTTGCAAAATTTGAAAACGATCTCGTAATACCGTTAAATTTTGAACAAACTCAATCTGGCCACATCAACAGTTTTCAGAATCAAGTTAATTTAAATTATCTTAAGCTCAATCCACAAACTCAACAATTTTGTAGAAAGTTAGAAATTGACGATCCCGTAGAACTAATCTGGAAACATCAACCACCTACTTCCAATGCAGATGATACTATTGAAATGCCTATGCCAGAATCTTTTATAAATGACAGTGATATGATAGAGGAAATGGATGAATCGCCCATAGATAATTTGTTGATCAATAAATCACAGAAATTAGTTTTACCTGAACCTAAAAATCATGATGGATCAAATGTTAATAATCAAAATGAAAATTTCTCGCCATCAAAGATTTTGATTGGCGATTCTAATGTACCTGATGAAGGTGTCGAAAAAAACGAAGAAAGCGACGCCCCTATTAAGAAGTTTAAGAGAAGAAATGCTGACATGTATTCTTCCGCTGAGTAACTTAGTAAATTATGGTGTTAATACTATTAATAACGTTTAAATTTAATGCACAAATTTATGCTATCCATTAGTTGACGATTTTAAACATGTACCATTAATTATTGCATTTGTGTTCATTGAACACATGAGAGGCGGCAAAATTCTATCCAAATTTGATTTGGGAGACTTGGTATTATTTTCCACAAAATGACTTGTTTTTTGTTATCTCGCAATAACAATCTGCTTACTAGCATTATGTATTATCATTATTATGGATACCTTTTTTTACGCAAGCAATGGGAAATCGGAAAATAGAAAATTTATTGCTAGAGCTAGAACAGAAGGCGGCAAATTTCATTTTAAACACGGACGACTGATCTCCGGCAATAGACCCATCACTACTGTAATGCGACCCGTATAATTTTAGTAACGTAAACTATAATTCATTATTGCAGTTTCAAAGATAGAATTACATTTTTCTTACTGCTAGATATCGATCTATGTGTAGAATATATAATTTACTCTATTTAAATCAAGTTGTTTTCATATGAAAACAATTCAATATGGCGGATTGTAAATTTATCATTATAATGTACAGTGGCCGGTTTATGTTTTGCCTCCCCCTTGCAACGACTAAATATTGATATTATCTTCCGCGTGGCAGGACCAAGTACGTAGATTCACCGAACCGCGTTTACTAGGAATACCAATCATAAACTAAAATGGGGGACCTGCGGATCTTGTAATAATCCAAGCACACGGCTACGAGTGGTAGCAAGTGTAAATAAAACATAAAAATGTCACTGTACATGCTAGTACAAATTAAAAGCAATGTTTTAGTTATATTTATTGTAGATATTTTATTATATATTTTATGCAGTGTACAATTTCAATAAAAAATATTTTTTATAACCCAACATTTTAAAACTACTCTGTTATTACTTTGTATCACAAATTGTTCTAATTTTATCAGTGATATTTTTTAAAGATTCTACATATGGAGAATTTGGCAATTCAACAAAAATATCTTTGCCTTCATCACAACACCTTGCTACTTTAGGATCTAAAGGAAGACTTCCTAAAAATTTAACGTCCATATCCAGACACATTTGTTTAGTTCCTCCAGTTTTTGCAGGAAATATTTCTGTCATGGATTTACAACAAGGACAAACAAATAGTGCCATATTTTCTATTACACCTAAAATATTTACAGAAACTTTGCGACAAAAATCTATTTCTTTTCTAACATCCAACAAGGCAACTTCTTGAGGGGTTGTAACAATAATCGCTCCTGTTAATCCTGCATTTGATAAATAAGTTGTTGCTGACAAATGTTCATCTGACGTCCCTGGTGGTGTATCAATAAGTAGATAATCTAAATTGCCCCAATCAACTTCACTTAAAAATTGACGAATCATTCCATTTTTCTTTGGGCCTCTCCATATGACAGCATCATCGGATGATCCTAATAGAAAGCCTATAGACATAACAGACAAATTATCTTCTACATATACTGGTGACCATCCTGATCCAGACTGATGAACTTGTTCATCTAAGACACCAAGAACTCGAGGTTGAGAAGGACCACAAATATCGACATCAAGGACAGCCACATTTTTACTCTCATCATAATGAGCCAATGATCTGCTAAGTAGAGCCGTTATAGTGCTTTTTCCCACGCCACCTTTACCAGAAAGTACTAATAATTTGTGGCTAACATTTTCTAACGATTCCTTCACCAAAGCTAGACCAGGGTCTACAAGTTTTGTTTCATCAGATGCACAAATTCTCTGATTTGGACATCCAGCACAAGCGGATGCTTTTCCTGCATTTTCGCTTTGAGTACCGGGACAATGTTCAGGCACACTTGTATCCATTGCAAAACATTTAATTTATTGCATACTTGCATACAAACACTATCAGTCAGTCCATCATCTGTCAAATTGAAAGATTGCGTTAGCGGAGTGGCTCAATCCAGCAGTACCAACGTTATAAAAAGAAATATACTGCACAAATTAAACTTATCAGCTCCGTTCGAAAATACCTCCGAATAAATTAATAATACTTAAACTAATGAATTTTGTAGATATAAATAATAAAAAATAGTTTATTAAGTTAGTGACATATTGTAAAGTAAAGTAAACGTAATAGACAATTTACACTTAACTTTTACGATTTTCTAATATTAAGCCTACGTTCATAAAGGTATCTTACGGAACCTGCACGATAAGCGACAGGCCATATTACAGCCTAACAAGCTTCAAATGACAGTGCACCAACCATTAACAACGTGAGAGAGGTAACCCCAATGCTTCGCAGGTGGTAATTTTTTTGAAATAAGCTAATTCATTTCTACTAAAATGGAAACAAAAACAACATAAGAAAAAATAATGGATTCTCCGGTAAGCTGAAGTAATATTCAATAAATGTGTGCATATGTAGATGTACATAAACTTAGAATTTGTGATTTGTGTTTCTGCATAAAATATGTTTTATTACTGTTTCAGATAGAGTTTTTAGATCTAAGTGGTGTTGAGGAAAGGGAAAAATTATTGATATTAAACTTTTTGCATTGTTGGAATGAAAATGTGCAAGTACCTTGGAAAAAACCAACTCAAGCTAGTAAAAGTGATGGTAAATTACATAAGGGCTTGTTTTTGTATCGTATTTTGCTAATCAAATTATTATCGTTTCAGAGGGTGTTTCAAATAATTTACATCAAAAAGTACCCTACTCAACGAACAATCTTTTGTTGGAGAAAAATACGTATGACAGAAATGATTTGAATCCTACACCGCATGTTTATCAACCTTACACAGAACCACATCATAATCAACCAATCTACCAAAATATTTACCATGAACCAGCAGAAATGTCTATGAATATTATGGATCATTGTGTACAAGTTCAACAGGTTGTACCAAATTGCATTAACAACGAAAATTATTATGTTAGAGGTAATGTAATAGAACAAGCAAATGTCCACCATTTAGCGAGACATATTATTGAAGAAGATATATCTCAAACCAGCAATAATACTAATGTAAATATAAGTGAAAATCATGTGGGTGAAAATGGAGATTGTCAGAATAATATAATGGCAAACGAAAAAAATGAAGACAAAAGAGTTGTGGAACATAAACCGGCAAGCAAATCATGGGCTAGTCTTTTCCAAAAGGTACATATTGATGAGGAAGTTAATGGTAAAACAAATGAATCGCTAAATGATTCTGATGCAAAAACTGAAATAAATACAGATGTAAAATTACCCGAAGTCAGTAATAGTTTGAAGAATAATTATGATGATCCTGTATATTATAGATTAGGAGGTAAGCTTCTGATGTATCTATTAAAGTTTAATAACAAAAGCTTTGGACATGCCATTATACATAGTGAGTTATCACCACAAGCTCGGGAGGTTATGCCTTTCATAATGGAGCTTTTCAAAAATGAGGTCTGATTGTGGACATTGTTCAAAATTATATTGAAACCTATAGGATGTCACAGAAGTTCGTAGCTACCCAAAGTATATATTATTCCACTTTTGAAATCCTCGTGAGAATCTGAAGCAAACTGTGATAAAGGTTGGGGAAGAAAACGAATCACTAATCGGTCGAAAATATGGGAGCGATAAGATGACTATAGTGAATATCCAAATATGATTTTTTCATGCATGGGATGGATTGCTGGACATGCTAACTTTTTGCTAGCTTTTTTCTACAAGATTTCGAAAATAGTTTACAACTATGTAATGATTTTTTGCATACAGGAGTACGTTTGTGGTATGCTTTAAAATCTTGTTTTGCAATACTGTGTGATTCCTAAAATGTTAGTTAGAAGCTGCCAACCAGGCTAGCGTTTCATATGTTATAATTGGCCGTAAATTTACTTTGTACACCAAAACTTTAGTCTGGAATGCAAAAGGACTGCTGCCGTCTTAAAGCAGCTCACCAAAACATTTTCATTCCTCGAGGATAAGTAGATCACAGTGTCGTCGGATTCACACCTGGTGATCTGGATATGTCATTAGGATAGACAATAATTAGCTTCGAGCTGAAAACGGAGTCCAAGGGAACACCGCCCAGAATAGATCACTTTGTAAAGAAAGATGACACCTTCTAGATCGAGAATTTCTATCTTGTAAGTAAGAATGAGTAAACTCAATAATGTATGTGCTAAAACCGAACTTAGTTAATTTATATATTATCCCACTGAGAAACACAAAAGCTTTAAATATGTCTAAAAACAACGTACACGGCGCCTCCTTGTGCTCTAACGCGCCGTACCAAAGGAGATGGGCTGGGAGTTTTGTGGGAAACCCGCGTCCTTATTGGACTTAGGGATAATGATGATCACTGTATGTGTTTCCAAATGGACGGAAAATAATCCAGTTGTAACATGGGATTTATGATGATTAGCAGGCCACTGACTATTGCATCCAGGAGTAATTTCAGAGCTCTGGGTTTCAAAGTCGTCCATTCACGATTTTTGAGGTACTTGGCCAATTTCCACAAGAACCATTTTCTGATGAGAATGCCTCCAGTTCCTTACGGACTAGTCTGATGAGCCCGCCGTGTGGCTTGTGCGTGGTCTTGGGAGCATGTAGTACTTCGATCCCTTTTCATGGCCAATCTCTTAATGCGATCTTTCATACGAGACGGTCATCAAGGTAGCTTGCTCGAAACTATCAACAATTACGTTTGACACCGTTGGAAATTTGCTTTGAAGGATATCGGCTAATCGAGGCCGCATTTTCTACGAATAAATTCCGATTTGACCTCCGCTGAGGGCCCATCGCCCAGTTATAAATAGGTATGGGATTATACCCCGACGATAAATGCGAATGGAATGTACAAGGTCGGGAATATTTAGGCGTACTCTCACACGGAAGAAGGTGGGTCTGTCCAGGGAATGAACCTGAATGTCGTCTTGAAGGTCATATAGATACTTCCCAAACGGATTGGGAGTTTTCAGAAGCTGCAATAAAGCACTCTTGTCCTAAAAATAAGCATTTCAAAATTATCAGGTTTCTTTAAAAAATCAATATCGAAATCGTTATTTCTCCGGAATTGCGCATTAGATATGTTCTTGTTAAAGCCATTTTCTCAATGGAACAGCTTGTATATTACTTTAGTTCTAGGTTTTTTTTATTTTTTTTTTACAAAGAATTACTACTATCAGATAGTGGTTTAAAATTAACCATTTGCTCATTATAGTAACTTTTCAAACAGAATTACTGTCAATATTTTATGAGTGTACCATGGTAGCTATGAATTTATGAGATACTTGTAGGTTTAAATGTAATTTTACATTGCGCCTACACGCTATTACAAGAAAAAAGCCGTTTTCAAAAACCATCATTCTCAAAGCCATAATCTTCGGAGTCAGCGAAGATAACTCACTCGGTGTACTCATGCAATCAAGGTTTCTGCCTCAATTAAATATTGTTTTAACTTTATTTCTATGTTTCTCATTTTTATTCAAGTGAACATTGCTTTTGTTTATAGAAAAATCATTATTGAATGTGGCGAAAAAAGTTTTGAGACTATTTTGATGTATCATTTAAAATATGGGCCTCTTACTCTGCCTTTATAAGCCAAAATGACACAATGAGTTATTTCATTTTAATTTAACAGAAAAAAAGGAAAAATGTTGCAAAAATTTGTTGCTTTTTCTGTTAAATTTCCGTCCATGTTGGACGAATTCCTTCAACTTTTTCCTGTCTCTTGCAAACTCTTTCGCTGAGTTCCGATCTTTTCCTTTCTTGTTTAATATTTTAACAGTGCTGTTCCATTTTTGTCTAAGTCTTCTTTTGTTTTTTCCTTATCGGCTTCGCTTCCCAGATTTCCTTCACCTGCCTTTCTTCTCTCATCTTTATTACCCTAAACTGTCCTCATTTTCTCTCTTCTAATATTTGTTTGACTGATTTTGTTTCCAATTCTTTTCTTGTGCCTTCATTATTTGTCTATTCTCTTCCGTCCTAGAACATTTCTCTGGTATTTCATTTCTATTTGTAATCTCTCTTTTTGTTTTTTCCGTTAATATACAGTTCTCCCGTCTATGTAAAAGTACTGGAAAATATATGGTTTTATGGACGGTTATTTTCGTTCTTTTTGATGTTTTTCTAGGTCCAATAAATTCCTTTTTGTAGTAACTAGTAAACTTTGTTATCTGCCTGTATTATTTTGTTAAATTCGTTGTCTGTTTCCTTTGCTATTTATTACAGTTCCGGGATATTTGTATTTGCTTAACATGCTCTGTATTGTTCTCCATTGTTATTTTGTTTTTTTTTTTGTTCTTGGTTATTTATTGCAATACATTCAGTTTTTTCAATATTTAAAATGATTTAATTTTTCTAACGAGGTTTTCTAAATGTTTAGTTTTTTTCTGTAGATTCTTTTCTGTGTTAGCAAAAATGATAATATCTGCGAAGGCGCAAGAATTTGTATGAATGGTCTGTAAATCTTTATATCCGACTACAAAGTTTTTCATCTTTTGTTAATTTCTTTTTCCAACTTCGTCAATAGCAGAAACAAGTAATATAAGGCTTAGCACAGTATCTTGCCTCACTTCCTCTGTTGTAACAAAGTAATTCATACTTTGTTTTTGGTCTTATCTTACAAAATACTGTTACTTCGTAAATTACAATTAAAATAAGTATAATTTCTATTCTTGGAAATAATTTAACTAATATTCATTTTGAATTACAATACCAAGTGTTTTTTTGGCAAAATTTTTGGTGATGTTGACGATCCCAAAACGATTGCATTCACTGTGATATGTTATTTTGGCTTAGTAGGGTAGTATCGCGAGTGACGATTTAAAAAAAAGTGTTAATTCTTGTAATTCACAAAAACTTTGTTTTCTTGATAGAATTCCTCGCAGAACATGAAATTGATCATAAGACAATCAGTTTACAACCTAGAGGTTTAATCAACAGAAGCAATTATTGTTATATAAACTCCATACTACAAGCATTACTTGCATGCCCGCCAGTTTATAATCTTCTAATTGGTTTGGCGGAGCGAATAACTACGAATGCTAAACGGAAACTTACTCCAGTAATTTACAACATGTCAAAGTTTGTGCGAGAATTTAATCATCTGCCGGCCGCTCAACGAGTTTCCAGACGAACCGACAAGAATCAGAAGCAGGATCCGAACTGTTTAATAGATTGCGACGTTCCGTTTGAGCCTCATTACATTTACAAAATGTTAAATGGAATAAGAAGTGATACGTTTGTTGTTGAAGGCAGACAAGAAGATGCTGAAGAATTTTTAGGATGTCTTTTAAACGGGTTGAACGACGAAATGTTAGAAGTAAGTTGTAAGCATATTATAAATATATGTTATATTATATATATATTATAAATATTATTTTGCTAGTTAATGAAATTAATTAATAAACAAAGACCGAAATTAAATGAGATGAAACCGAATAATAATGACAACGACCAAGATAAAGAATGGCAAGAGGTAGGTAATTTTAAATTGCCCGTAGAATCACTATTAAATTAACACTTTTGTATTTTTAGGTTACAGGGAAAAATAAAGGCTGTGTTACAAGACGGACTGAACTCGTTCATACACCAATTAGTGATATATTTAATGGTCATTTACGTTCTAGAGTGCATAGAGCTGGTGATAAGTCGACAGACAATGTTCAACCATTTTTTACTCTTCAGTTAAATATAGAGGTATATGTTATGCATTCGGTCATATCGATTCGAATATCACAGCTGGATAAAGTGCTTTAGTAAAATGGTTGAAGTACCAAGCACCGAGAGAATAAATAAATATCAAATACTTCCATTTACAAAAGTTTTTGAATTACCAAGTACAATACTTAACAAAGTACCAAGTACTGACAATCAAAATATCAAATACAAAGCACTTATCGTGAAGTATTTGATGCCCTTAAAGTACTTTCAATATTGTTAAAACTGCTTCAAGCACTTTGCAAAGTGCTTTATCCAGCACTGATTTACATGTTTCTTTATTTATTTTTAGAAAGCTTCTAATGTCAAGGAAGCTCTTGAAGGTTTAGTATGTAAAAATCAATTAGAAGGGGTAACCTCGTCGAAAACAAACGAAGAAGTTGAAGCATGGCAGCAAGTAACAATAGAGGATTTGCCATATGTATTGATACTGCACTTAAAATGTTTCGATTTCAAACTGGATGGTTGTACCAAAATCATCAAAGCGTTAGAATTTCCAATTGATTTGAAAATCGATGGAAGTAAGTATAATAAATGAATATTACTAAACGCATATAGATAAAGTGCTTATTTTTATCTTTTTTTGTATATTGTTTTTACGATGATCTACGCATAAATCTATGGTTATTCTACTCTTTTACTCTAAGGTAGTTAATTTATGTTGCATTGTTTTCATTGTTTAATTTTTTTACGTTTCAAAAGATATGTCATAGATTTAATGTAAAATTATAAATAACGATAAATTAAAAAGGACCGCGAAACTTCTTATTTTAAACACGCGTTAATGTGAGAGAACTTTTTTGTTGCAAAGCAAAGTATTACCGAGAAAACATAATTATGCTGATATTCCATAATAATAACTCAAAGGATTTGTTAGATATACTTAGGATTTCTTCACATAGGTCACCAATGAGCGTCAATGGTGGCCGTCACCAATAAACATGCATCAATTAAAATTGAAGCGTTCAGGCTAGGCCACTGCGGTGTTCGAAGTGATCGTGTAATTAGCCAGTCGCGTAACCGATGACGGTGATGAATACCGCGTTTCTTATAGTCACTATATAGAAGACTTTATTAGGGAGGAAAGACTGTTTCGTGTTCCAAATACAACAAATTGTCATAAGGCAAAGAGAAGCGCTTAGGAAGAAATTATAATAAAATGTGTGCCTAATTTTAATGAAATAGATGACAAACGAAAAACCTACAGTTGGTAATATAACATTTTTAATAAGTAGATAATCCAGTGGATTAGAATTTGTGACAACTTAATTACGATAGGTACAAACACAAACGTTACTGTAGGTTTTGTTGTTACCTAGCCTCAGGTTACGAAATAAGTCTTTTTCAAACATGATCATGTAAAAAGGCATGCATACGTACAGAACGTCTTTGTTTGATCGTCATCGTTTTCGTCTATCCAGAAGGAGCAGTAATAGCGGTTCGGCATCTGAGTCAATTTTTAACCGAAGTGCGCGTGTCGTAGGTAACCGCTACAAACACTATTGACCGTCGCCGGTGACCCAATGTGAAAGACCCACATTTGCTTAATTGACTATTAAAAAAAAAGCGCATTTGTAGTTGTATTAACGGCTCTTTAATACTGACTTTACTTTTTTTTAGAACTGTTATCATCGAAAAAGGATCTCTCCCCTAAGGCGAAACAGTACAAACTCTTCGCCATCGTTTACCACGACGGAAAAGAAGCAAGCAAAGGTCATTATCTAACCGACGCGTATCACGTGGGTTACGCAAGATGGTTGAGGTATGACGACGCGTCCGTAAAAGCTGTGTCTGAAGAACAAGTATTGAAGCCGCATGGAACTAGAGTTCCTTATTTGTTATTTTATAGAAGAACTGATTCGATCAGGAGTAAATAAAATCTATGGCCTCTTAATTTATATATACATTATATATAAAATTATAATATTAATAATCTTGTTTCCTTTGTATCATTTTTATTACCTAAACTTAAGAAATAAAGTTTATATAAAAGCATATCTGTATTATTTGTTAACGGCAAACTTACATAGTAACATAGAACGTTATTAAACCAACCATAACATCCATGGCCAATAAACACCTTAAGCTTTGTAAAATTTATTTATTATTTATATCATGCCATGCTGCTACCTCTGTGCTTAAGAATAACAACGACACATTCGTTCTGAATCGTTTTAAAAAATGAATTAAATTTGTCATTTTATTTGTGCGCAATGCAAATATATTTGGGAAGGCTACATAAAAAACGATACATTAAAAAAATAATCTTAGAATCTCGCATTGTTTATACACCATATTATGAGTCACACGTTTTACCTGTTTTTTGAGTAGCTAGACTGATAAAAAATGAATTCAATAAATCGTGTTCGTTTTTGTTAATTAAATTGTTAAACACAATTTATCAATCAATAAATTTGTTACATAAATGAATCGTTTATCAATATAATGAACTTACTTTGTGAGAAGCGGATTTTTCATTAAAAATTAATAAATGCACCCTTTATATCAATAAATCTGTTTTGCTTGCACATAGGGAAGTGTGTTCATTCAAACTCGTTCGTTGGATTAATTTTGATAAAAAAAGTTGTTGCATTAACATACTTTTTTATTGGTAAACAACACAAGTATCGGCACCCTCCGCACCACACAAGTTTAATTTGTTATATAGTAATATAATAAATAGTCCGGGACTTTTTTATTGTATTTACGTACGTTTTTCGTTCAGTATATAGAACAGAGAGAAAAGAGAAAAGTCTTTTCAATATTTAGATTAAATTTTTCAAACTCTATAAACTTCCTTCTTTATATTTTTGATTATAAATAGGAATGAGTCGACAAAAAAACAAATTTCCAGTATATAGTACAGTGCCAAATGTGTTACATATGCATGTGTGCAATTCTTAAGACTTTTGTGGAAGTAAGCTATGTGTAGCACATCCCAAAAGGATCATGTTACTTAAGCTGTCCCCATAATAAATAAAAACAAACTACCTACCGTAAAGCCCTGTCATCGTCCGTCAAAGCCTATTATATTTCTGTGTATTAATATAGATGTAGAACATTTCTAATATTCGTTGGCTTAAGAGAGCGTTAAAATTTATTAGATGGCTGAACTAAAATTTCGTAGGGAAATACCATAAATATTAATGATGATCCCGTAAGATATGTTATCTGCTTATTGGAAATTCTATATATTGTTCTTGTTATAGAACCGTCAAAGATACACGTGCAATACGTGCTTTATTTCTTCCTTAAATACATTTAAGAGTCAACAGTGAAAAGTTGATTTATTATTATGTATTTCTATAAAAGTATTTTAATCTGATCCTTTCGAGCATTAAATATTTTTCTGTAAGAACATTCTTATTTTAAACAAAGTTTTCTTAGTGTTATGGTTTGCTCTATAACTTGGTTTCATAAAATGGTTGATTATAAAGTACATGACTGTTTTTAAATTTCTCTAAATTTTAAAAATAATAAAGTTGCCTAAGTTATATGATCATTTAATTTGCAGAAGACGCTATCCAGTAAGTCTTTAAACATCCAGGAGTTAGATATTCCAGGAGCTTGAGACCTGTGCAAGGTTTTAGTATACATACAGGGAATTATTTTATTGGGATCCAAATTAGAAAAATAAACCCATAAGTTATAATCAGATTGTCAACCATTTTTGAAATAATGTAATCAATTTCCCAAAAAGAAAATCAAGCGCTTTTGTTTTTGACTTTTTTGTTTTGCTAAAATGCATAGAATATTCGCTCATAGGGAATAGATGTGATTTTTGTTCATGGTTTATGCAATGTAAGTGCATTTTGAGCAGTTAACCTGTATAGACGCCGTTTTCCAAATCGAAGATTTCCCAATAGAAAACTTTTCCAAAATTGTTTGCTAGCATTCAGCAGACTGATATATTTTCAAGCGAAAAATCCTTTCGAAGAAATCGAGTCAGACTATACCAGAAAGTTCTTTGAAATACGCTTAACTAGTTAAAGCCATTTTCATGTTCAACTAGTTCAAACAACAATTTCGTATTTTTAGCTTAATTCAATTGCGATTGTGTAATTATCACAATGAGCAAAACGCTATATTTGTACAGAACTTTCAATATCGGTCTACCATAAACGTTTGGTGTGGTACAATTAAGGACCAGTTAAATGATTCATTTGTGTTGGATGTGCGCCTCATTAGATAAGAATATTTTTTGACGGATCATTTAGCAGAAATTTTAGAAGATGTTATCTTAGATATTTCGACAACGATTATTATTTTACTTTACCTGTAGAAAATGTTTTAAATAATCCTTTTCCTGGGCGAAGGATCGGTAGAGGAGATTCTTTAAATTGACCAGACTTAAACCGATTATTTTCTCTGGACGTGGACGAAGTCATTAATACATGCAATAAAATTAAACACAAGAGGAGCTTTATTTGACTGCATTTTGAATACGTGCAATTCATAACATCAATGAGAGAGCAAACAAGTGCATTGAATTTGGTGGTGATATTTTTCAAAATGTTCTTTGGATACGGGGTGAATCCAAAGAAACAGAGATTTAGTAAAATAATTTTAGAAAGCACACTTTCTAGTATTACTTTATTAATTATCCATTCTTCTGGATTCACCTTGTGTTCGAAAAAATTGTGACTTTTGTACAATGCACATTTGGTTAGTTGAGATCTACTAACACACCCTCTAAATATACCCATATCAGTTTGTGATCAGTAGAACATATGGAATAACTATGTAATGTTGAATATGTAATCAGAAGAAAAAATGCTATGAATTTGCTAATTTAACCCTTTATAACTTAACGGCTGTTACAGAAACCACTTGCTATACGGGCTATGAAACCATGTATTTTCATATAATTCTGGTTCTTAGCGATATACGGTATCCACAGTACGTGTTACCGCCGAGTTTTAAAATATCTGGCTACAGTGTTTGCCACTAACCTTTAGGATGTATACTGCACACGTCGTAGATGTTTGTTATTGCCAATTTTTTAATTGTTGTTTCCACCTTCAGGGTGCTCGGAGGATTCTTCAAGATAGAAATGTGACCTTCGCAATGATATCCATCGAAATTTCCTTGGACTATGATGTCAACGACCTTACTAGTCCTAAACCAAGATTACGCTCTTCTAGAAATCGAGTTTAAGGATTATGATATGGATGATGATGATGATCAGAACAATTATTTAGATAATGAGGCTCAGTTCAGCGAAATTTGAGGCAGCAATCGATGTTGAGGAGTCTGATGTTAACGATGCAGAAAGCGGGGAAGATGGCGTCAACGATACTGATGCCTTCAGCGTTGGCTTCTTTAAAAGTCGCGACAAGAAATGAAGCCCTCATCCATACAAAAATTCAGTAGACCAGAACGCTTAATGGAGGAGCCACTTCAAAATTACGAAATGAGAAAAGAAAATGTAACCAAAAAAACTTTTTTGATACTGTCAGCAATACAATTCATTATTACCGTAGAAGTACAATCAAAAAAAATAATTTGTCCGTTAAAGGGTTAACCAAATTCGTAGCTTCAGAAATAACGTAGATGGCAATAGAGCACCGATAACTAGAGTCGGCCACTTTTGTCTGCATGCCAGGACAGTACTAAGTTTCATGTACGCATACATATTATATTACTATGTAATAGGGTTTAACACAAGTATATATCGAGAAAAGTCATGTTAATTTATTTATTTGATTATAAATATTATATATAATCCATTTACTTGTTATTCTATTTGTAGAATGAGATTGGTGAAAAGTTTGCAGCATTAGGTATGCTTTCAGATTTGTCTCGCTGGACTACGTTCGTCCTGATGAAAAAATATTCTTATGTTTTGAGAATGACCGTTCGACATCTACAGATGTAAGAGACGCATCATTCAAATAATCTTTATAAATAGATGATGGATCAGATGCACCATCACCAATTTGTATTAATCTGGTAAAATCAGAATCTTTGTCTTCCTGGAATTTTTCTACAGCACACATCACTTGCAGCACATAGCAATGCGTGTACGTCGTTCACAATTTGCGCTAACTTCACGAATGACAACGCAGTATTTTGAAATTTTGAAACTGGCATATTGTCGAAAATAGTTATAAAATCTGTTTTAACGGAAACATCTCCTTGAAATCTTATTTGGCTTTCTTTAATAGCCGCAGCTTTGTTGTTTGTTCAACCATGGTCCCCAACGTGTGAGAATCGGATTTGAAATTAATGCATCCACCTCTGGATAACATTTGCATATAAAGCATGAGCTTTACACGTTAAATGTAAAAGTTGTTCACACTATTGCTTTAGGGATTAGCCTATGCAACGCATTGTTTCCGCGGTATCGCTCATAAATATCAACTTTTGTTTGCTAATAAGATTGGAAAATTCGGTTGAAGGGATTTCAGTACACGTACCATAACATGTACAATGAATTTTTTCCCGTATCTGTCGTTTCGTCCACGCTTAACCACGGCTGTTTATCTTTAACTACGTTTTTTATCTTTTTTTCGTTATCTTCGCGTACAGATGGCAGATACCTGCGTAACGTTGTCCGAGATGGTAGCTCCCAGTTGGAATTCTATTTATTCCAGTAGTCGTGAAAGGGTCTTTTATCCAATAGGCGAAGTTGCAACCCACACTCAAGAAACATGGACCGCAAATCCAACAGAAATTGCTCTCTCGGTGGCACACCACTTTTTCGATCTGTGTGCTATATCCTATTGACATGCTTTGTACAGTCGTATTTATACCAGCAGAATAACGGTTTATTGCAAACTTTACACACTATTTTAGCACCATCATAATGGTCGCTTTTTGCGCTTCTCTGCACCCGACATACTATGAATTAAACAAACGACCTTCGACCAACTCGCGTGGAGAACCAAAATGAACTAATACAAAACGTGACTGCCTCGCTTTCTGTATTGCGCGTGATGTAATTTTGTATTCAAACAAGCGTAGGAAAATCTTAACAAAACCTACGTAAAATAATGTCGACTACCGGAAATATATATATAATATAATAAATGATACAGGATGATTTTTATTGAAAATACCATTGAATCTTCAGATTTTGGAGAAAAATAGATAATAATAATAAGGACAGCTTTATAATTAGTGATATATATTAAACCATATTAATTCTTCTGATAAATAGTAATATGTCCCTATTACCTGATAATATCAAATTTTCTGTGTAGGCGTCACATAATTTTCACGAATGTATTAGGTACCGCTAAATTATTCAACATATTGCTTAAAGGGTAGTGGATAATATATGGTGGATTAAAATAACAGCCTATTACTTAATATTTATATCACACGTTTATATTTAATATTTAAAGATAAATTAATATATAAAATACTTATTTTGCGAGCATACATACAGAAAATATTCTAAACTTAAAATACATACAACGAATACTGATGTCCTATATAAAAATATCAACATCTAGCTGCTACTCGATAATTTAAAGTAACGCGAACGAGCACCTCTTCGTTAAATATCTTTGACATTCCGCTCATAAATTAAGGCGTCTACTTGATGAGTACCGATAAATATGTGCTTTAACTAGGCGAAACCAAACATATTAGTAGTAATACGATATATCCTTATCCCTAATGACTGACTGACTGGGTACTTCATTCCAAGACAAATCACGATCGTTGCCAACATCCGTAGATGAATCACATCGTTGAAAACTAAATGGCCACGTCTGTAAAATAAATGGAAGGTGAATAAAATTTAATTTTTGTTAACAATTAATTAATTAGTATTAGTGTTCAGTTATACAGGGTATTCCACGCAACACGTTCATTAAATGCTTTAGCAGTTAGCATCTTAGTCTGGTTCTAAAAATTTGTAGCAGTAATAAGCGTGTCCCCTCTATTATAAGAAATTATTTTTAAACTTGTATTACTTCTGGTTATACTGGAAGATATAACCTACTTTGATATTTTTAATGGAAAGGACATCCTTTTTAGATTCCATGGTTGTTACGGAATGATTTATATCAAGGTTCCCTACATCTAAAATCAACTGATTTTGAGTTATTTTAATTCTTGAGTTCTTTTTTCTTTTACAATGCACTTTTTAAATTAATGAATTTACGTCATATTTGTACGGGAAACGACGAAAACTTAAAACTTTCTACTAATAATGTTTTAGTAATTTAGTTTATCACATACTAGGTGTTCTGAATTTAAGATCCAATTTATGAATATTCAATATTCAAGGAAATCGATTATGGAATACACTGTATGTGCGTATATTACCGTGAGCAAGAATGCAATCATCGTGTGTCTTGTAGAGTTTGGGTGTTTCAAGCAATTAATTGTAACAATTAAGATTTTGTAACGGTTAGCCGTAGAAAAATAATAATTATCGTTTAGTTCTGACAAATTCTCCCGAAAGATTGCTTTATGTGTACTTAGTTCCCAAATATTTAAAGATATTGTAGAATAGAGATATTTTAAGTTTATATTATATCGGCAAGTAACAAATACTTTGTTATTTAATTGAAAACTCGACGTTCTGTCCATAATCATAAGCCAGAGGCTTCAATGAGTGGGAAGCATAGTAGAAATGTCTTTCGGATGATGTCGTGTAGTTAATATTTTACTTGAGTCAGTCTACAGTCTTTAGAAATCTTCTGAAGAAGCTGACAGCATGGTCAGCGAAACATCAAGTAAAATATTAACTACACGACATCACCCGAAAGACATTTCTACTATGGATTACGGTCGTGAAAGCCTACACTCAACGAGTGGGAAGCAATTGACGACAAACGGTTAGTATGTGAACCAGGCGAAAATTAATTAGCAGCTGATTTTCGCCTCTGGCACGGTTCACATAATTCTTCTTTCCTTCTCCTGAAGAAGCTCTATATGATTGTGGATGAAACGTCGAATTTTCGATTATCTACCATGAAATAGTCCAAATCCGGAATACGTTTAGTTTAAACTGGCTCTGACCGTGGAAGCCTGCGTTATGATTACTTTGCTATTTATTTAGAAAGGATAGTTCTGAAAGCGATGCTAATATTTCTGCATTTTGTTGTAGTAGATCATTTGAACTACCTTAAGCTTAGATTAAATATATGAACATCTTCAATATCACTACTGTAAAGGATGATTCTGCATGGCAATATTGGTATACTAGTGGTTATAATAAATCGCATTTGAACACCTGGAATCCGCGCGGTACAGTGAACCATCGATCTTCTAGCTTTCTTCTACATTTTAGTGATTAGGTATTTTTTAAGATAAATGTGTGATTAAAATCAATAATATTTAGAAGCTTGAAATCCGCATATTTTGAAAATTTTCGTTGTACTATTTCAATTCAATATGGGCATGAATGTTGTATTGAAACGACGCTAGCATATTCTAATTTACGGACAGGTGGCACTTATATAAATTAATGGATTATATAATTCGTAAGATGTTGAAAAGCCTAAAATATTGAAAGCATCTTTAGCTATTATGTGATGTTGAAATAATAATTTTCACTAAAAAAATTATATCTAAATCTTTAATTTCAGATACTCAATTACAGTTATCATTAATTATTTAGGTCTAATTTACACGGCCAAATCGGCAAAAACCTGGTTTTATCAAACGACAAACAGTATGAAATGGCCTTTCAGCAGCCCGGGTATGAATTCAATAGAGAGTTTGTGGGGAACTGCGGCGAAAAATTGAAGAGAAATGGAATCCTATATAGTGAACGGCTGCTAGATTCAATGCCAGCACTTATTACAGCTTGAATCGCCGCAGAAGTGGATGTTACAAAATATTAACCAGCAATGTTCGAGGATATGTTGAACATGGTTTGTTAGGTATTTAACAAATATTAATTAATAATATAACATACAAATATTTCATTGCGATAACATTTTTATATATAAAACTTGTTTGTTACATCAATATATTAATTTTCAATTAATGAAATGACGATTATTTTGAGTTGTCCGACCTTACAGTTGACGGGGCTCGTAGAGATAAGTTTGAGCACAATTGCATTTTACTTGACAACGACATAAAATTACATTTACGATATTTGTGATGGAAAATAACAAGATGTATACGGCTTTTCTATTGTTAATTACAGCTTTTCGGGCAACCTGGCACGCAGTACGTACGAAGAGGCGTAGGAAACGAAAAGCGTTGCATTCCGATTGTATCGTAGTATATACAGTTAAACATGGAAGCGGAAGTGTGAAGATGTGAGGGTGTATGTCAGGCTCGGAGAAATTTATTTAGTCGCCGACCGTATGAATACCGTTAACTATGCGACGATGCTATATAAAATTTTAGAGTTGTCTGTATTAAAATTATTTTAAAATGAAGATCCCGATTCGTACTTGCAAGAGGACATTGCCTATGCCACCATTCCAAGGAGGTATTGCGTTGGTCTCGCCCTTCAGAGTGATCTGCACGACCGCCGTGTGTTTTACTATTAAGGACAACATCGCCAAACACAAATTATTAGAAGAAAATCGTGCCAAAGGTTTAATTTGACAATGTCCAATCGCAGTAGAACTTTATTAAAATGCATAATGATACCACAAAATATGTTAATAAATTGTTGTTTTCAATACGTATGTGCAAGCAGTTTTATTTAAATCATTGAACTTTTGTATATATTAATAATACATAGGGATGCTTAAGACGTATGGACAAAGCTGTACATACAGGGAAACGAGAAAAGCTGAAATAGTTGGATCTAAGTGTGAATCCTGGGATAGCCTTGTTCCTATATCTAATTAGTAGAAGTCGATCCAGTTCAGCAAGTCACCATGAAATGTATAAACATTTACTTTATGTACTTTTTCTTATTGAGGAAACGAGACAAAGGAAACTGAAATGAAAAAAAAAGTGGAAACATGCAGTCACTTCCCGTTCAACCTATGGGTACAATTTTCAAAATTCCGTAATATGCATTATTTAAAGTAGTGTTGCAGTTTGAACATTAGAGAGGGTTCATCCTCAAACGGTTGCCTAATAAAGTAGTAATTATTTATTTAGTGGCAATAATCTTATAATTAAGAATTATCCTTGAATTGTTTTTTTCTTAAAATCTAACGTACGCAAACGCATATTAGAAACTTTTATAAGTTATTGACAAAGTAAAATAACTTAGTACCATCTTCAAGCTTCAGTTTTTTCCGTAATATATTTTTGTGTGATAAATGTAATATTATTATTACGCATATGGTAAATTAATACGCTTGAAATACTGAGTCAATGACTTTTTTCCAGTATTGAAAAATATCAGAGATTTTGAAGTCGAACCGCAGAAAAAAAAACATCAAAACATCCCAAAATCTTAATTGCCACTAAAATTAAAACAAATCCAAATTGCTCTTTTTGTGTAATATTCATAGAACGCGATTCACGAACAACCGAACAGATGTTTCCATTTGTCTGTACGTTTAATAATTACACTGACACGACGTCTGCGGTGTTTGTTTTACAGGCGTGTGCCCGTATGGACACAACCGTCTAACATAAGCAAATCGCTAAATTTATACGGAGCCACTTAAATACGAAGAGTGCCAGGATAATAAAAGAGGGGCTCCCAAATAATTATATCCTGCTTTTTTTTTACATACCAGAAAGGAGTGACATCTTTATTTATTTATTTAGAATATGTCAACTTGTTGTAAGATGCTGTTAATTATAGATATTTTTTTTTGTTTTTACGAGGAACAAAAGGAATACGTGATTTTGACATTGGGTGTTATTTTCTCTATAGAAATTAATTTTAAAGCAATTGGAATTTAGTGATTCATTGGCCTCCTGATTGTAGATTATATTTTAAATATTTCTAACTGAAATATATTAACTTGAAATTACTGCAATTAATTATTTTACAATTTGTGAACATACCATTTTCAAGGTGTCGGCCAAGGTGAGCCAAAAGAAGTCGTTAGGCGAAAAATCAGGTGAATACAAGCAAATAATCAAATAATCAATTGTTTGAGGAATTACAAAATTATTGGGAGTTTTTACCACTTTTCAGGTTGTCTTCATCACTGTGAAGTGACTTGAAGACTTTGAATGAGTCTGCTCACGTTATTTAAACCTAATTTTTGAGGGTTGTCTATTTTTTGGTAAATTATTTTATTGATAAGCAACTCATTTATGTTCACGTTTAACGACAAACAGATGATAACAGATGATCTGGGTAAAGACCCAGAGCCAAAAAATTGCTGCAAAAGTTTTACAACATTCCATATTAGAATACAACGAAATTCAGTATATATGGTATTTTCTGATACTGTACAGGGTGTCTCACCGCGAACTGCATCGATCGATATATGAAAGACTGTACCTTAGAAAATTCTGAAAACTTGCCACTACACTAAAGCCGACCTGTGCTATTGAACTAAAATATTTTTAATAATCTGACACTTCCGGTTATACCGGAAATAACTGTCCTTAAATAGAACACCCTAAATATTACATATTACATTTTTCGTAATTCAATTTTAAGGTTTGTTTGATGAAACAATCATGTTGATTAAAGACAAGATATATTATGGCCAATTTGTTATCCTTCTCGAAGAGTACTTACCAAAGCTAACGGATGTTTATGTAGCTGATCAGCAGGCACCGGTTGATCCATTAATACCGCTCTAAGATGGGCAATATAACTGGTAGCAAGGCGTAAAGTGTCTAATTTCGATAATTTCGTGTCGGCGGGAACCCACGGCAGTGTTGTTTTGAGCCGGCAGAATGCCTTGCTGAGAACCCTCATGCGAGCCCTTTCCCTAGCATTGGCGGCGTTTCTTTGGGGATGTTTCGCGTCATCTAATTCGTCATCCGAGTCTATAGATTCCGTCATGCGTCGCTTACGAGGCATGCCTAACGTAAAGAATCTAGAATCATACATACAATTGCAATATTCATAGAAAACAAAAAATAATATATTTTGAAATATTTATTTATATTATGCTGTAGATTTCTTAATACCTAGTGCTTAATCGCGAGGTGTCTAAAGAAAGAGATAATTACGATAGGTAACATAAAATATTCAAAAGAGACGCAGTATATCATGCGTACGTTCCTGCTTAGTTATTATTCACTCACATTATATAAAAATAGAATCGACTAAAATAAATAAATTTTAAATCAAAATTTAAATCAATACATCGGGACATTTTATGGTAGGTATGTAATTCAAATAATTTCCAGAATTTCCTTGCCTTCGCTCATTTATTAAGTGAATATGCAATGTATGGAATAATACTACTACAGCCGCTAAAATACGTTATATGATGTTTAGTTTTACATAAAATATATGAAAATATATTTTATGTAAAACTTGTTTTGTGATATTCTAGATTTGTTTTGATTATACAAGAAAAAAAATGTTTCTCGGTTTTAACGTCAATTTTTGGCCGTTTGATAGAGCTATTTATTGTTTTCCACTATAACTATTATAAATCTCAAGTTCTTGCTTCGAAATTAAAAAAAAGCAAAAATAAATGTTGTACTTTGTGTATTTACACGTTACTTATTTTTTTCTTGCGTCAAGAAATCATCCTCCAACAACATACGATGGTCATTTTAATTAAAACTGGGAGAATGACAATTTTAATGATGGTTGGGTATGGTAACCGTAAGGGAAGACGTGCGCGTTCTTTTGAATGAAGAATACCTACATACCAAACCAATTACTCAATCCGTTGTGAACAAAACGTTGAAGCGTTTTAGGGAAATGTGCCATGCGAAAGTCCTTACTAACTGTGATGCAGCACGAAAGATTGCAGCTAATTAAGAACAAAAAATTAGATGTTAGAAGTCACCAAATATTAATAAAAATTGAACACGTTAATTGTCTTTAAATCATAATCATAAATCTTATTCAAGTATAGATTCGGGGCATCACATGTTGAAGAAAAGCAAGTATTACATTCCAAACCTTCTATCTCAAAAATTATCCGAATGTGGTTGACCTACGTGTTAAATTTTGCGAATTGATGATGGATAAAATGAACAACGATGTAAATGTAATTAATAGGATTGCTTTTTTCGATGAAAATAATTAATGGGCGTAATTGCTGATTCTAGTCCTGGGAAAATTCTCATTGGATGATCCGGTACCATATTCAAATGCCATAAAAAAGAAGCACTTAGGCAGGAATTTGGTCTGAGCATACTATTGATACTTTCTTTTTAAATGTAAATCTTACGGGGGACAGAAGAATCAAATTATTCCGTTTCTTTGGGTACAAGAAATGGTACTAGATTAAACAGGAAATCGCATTGTTACTTAGAAATGCACTCAGAAATTCCATTCGTGAGTTCAGTAACAGGCCAGCTCATTATCTGACTGTTAATGGTACGTATTTGCTCTAGACTTCTTTCTTTTTCAAACAAACATAAGTTAACGGACGGAATTTAATCGTTCGTTAAAAAAATTATTTTAGATTCGAACAGACAGAGAATTTTTATAAAATATACCGAGTAAAACTAACAAAGTTTAGGTTGAACTTAACGCTAACAATGCTAAGTTACTACTACTTCCAACATTATTTGTATTCCCTTATATAGGTGTTAAGAATGCTTACTTTAGATACTATTATCTTTTGCAAGGAATAGATACTATTATCTATTGTTTGCAGAAATAATGCAAGATGTATATCATTAATGCAAAATATTCTATTTAAAAAATGAAGTCGTGCATAACTCAAAAAAAAAGATTTTAAGGTCTTAACAAACAAATATTATACAACATATTTTTGTATATAACGTAATATAGCGGCTGTAGAATATAATTTCATACATTTTGAACACAAATATTTTTTACAAGGTACAATTGTGAGAAATATTGTAGACTTTATGGCCAAATTCCACGTGGTTCTTGATTCTTCTTGATTAGCTGATGTAGTCTTTGTAAAATATTCGTTTATTTTTAATGTAGGCGAGATACAGGGTTTGTTTGCTTCGTGTACGAGAACAAATTAAAATGTACCCAAATAGCGTTTTCTGTATTTGTTTTTTTTTTCTTGTACGTAATTCTCTTCCGTAGCTTCCATAGTAAAGAATAAATGGGAATATATTTCTGTAATTTTTTTCATGGTCAGTGGAGCGACCGGGCGATAAAGGTTATCGTTTACATTTTCATCAATAACTCAATAACAAACGATAAAATGAAAATTTTCCACTCTTCATTTTCAATTTTTTTAACCTCCTGAATCAAATTGCAGAAGCACAGGTGTCCATTTTACGGCACGCAGTATACAGTAATTTGTATCTGCGAATATATGGGATTTACAAATACGAGCTTGTGTAGCCCAATTCAAATACGATAAAATTCTTTCAAGTAGAGGTTATCTTTATACGAATAGATGGACGTAAACTTATACCATAGAATTTGTGGAAAGCAGCTGCAATACGCATACCTATTTTTGAATCAATTTTTCCGTAAAATAAACCTTGTTTTTCTGGCTATAAATAGTACCTTACTACAATCTAAAATATATTGAAATATATTTGGTCAACAACAAATCATTGCCCTAAATTTTGCATTAAATTTTAAAGCATTTTTCGCCTTCTTTAATTACTCGAAATTAGTCAGATCTTTGATTGAGTGAAGTAATGATTTGTTTTCTTCTTTTACATATTACAAAGCTTTATCAATTTTACATTTGAAATATGCGTGTATTTTCTTCTTTTACTTATTTAACTTTGAATAACGGACATTCGAAATGTTACCGAAACTAATGATTGATTTTTAATTTGCTGTTTTCCAACTTCTATTTAATCAATGCAAACAGTAAAAGTAATTGTGAACCAAGTTAGTTCTTATCAGTACTATTTTAAGACTTCTAATCATTGCAACATGGATTCTCTTAACTGTAATTAGTAACACGTTTGGACAATTATGAAAATGAGTTAATTTAGGTTCATTTGTTAATTTAACCAAAAAGAAGCAAGGTTATGGACTGGTATGTGTTTTTTTATTTAACGTATTGAATTATAACTGGATATTTTGTATTATAAGGCACAGAATTTCATTACTATTAGCAAAGAAAGAGGGGAGAAAGTACTTGAAATATATCTCTAAGAATAATGTATTACCAACAGGTAACACGAGAACAAGAATTAAGTCAACTAATTAAATTAAATAAAACATTAACAATTATGGGGAACAATCGACGACAGAAAACATATAGAGTTGCAGAATTAACTTTTTATGTGGTAAAAAAAGATTATTCGCTGCAATAGCTAATTATATTGACAATAAATTAGTAATTCAGAAATATTCATCATGTCTTTTACGAGCCCCAACAACTATATGTTTCGATGGTTAGTGATCTTTTCAGCATACTTTAAAATTAGTTATAAAATAATAAATAAATATAAAAACTTTTTTTAATTGAAATTCTAAAAATATACTACTATCGTAAGCAATTAAGGGTTCGTTCGGTTCTAAAACTTTATCAAGTAGTGTTCGAAAACAGAATTGAATACTTATTTGTCACCTTGGTAATCTATTGTTAACATTTTTTTAATGGTTAGAGATGGACTTCATAAAAATTGAGTGAAATTATTAAATTTAAGCCTCAGAAAGCTTCTAATAACTGGTAGAAACAAAACCGGTTTGTTTGAGATAATGGAAAACGGGAGATTAAAAATAAGAGAGGCTTTTCATAAAGATTGTTTCGAAAGGGTTGATAAGTTTTTGTTTAGTTTTAGATTTGTTTTAATACTATAGGTAGACAATTCTTTTGTTTTTCTTCGTACTGTGCTGACTTGTTTCAAGCTTTTGATCTGTGAAATAACGTTCTATAATAATAATATTAATAATTTCCAAAAGGGCATGGGGTTGTATGTCAGCCAGTGACTGGGGCCAATTGATTAGGAGTAAAGAAATTTTTGCAGGACAGCTTGTTGCCCAATATCGAAACGTTCCACCAAACAATGGTTTATTCAACAGAATACAAATATTCTGTTTTGACCCTTAAGTACCCTGGACTTAAATGTTGTCGAAAGTGTATGGTACGAAATGAAAAGGTATGTCAAGGTATATTTGGGACAAATTAACTCCTGAAATTTACAACTTTGTAAAAAGTCTAGTAATTAAGTGTGTTTGGGCAGTTATCACGTCAAATAGAAACATTACAAGTTCTGGAGTTATGAGGTATATTAGTTTTGCGTTTCAACCTTTAGTTATCAAATTTTGTTGTTCTTTTTTTTATAATAATTAATTTTTGCTGTTCAAATTATTTTTTTAGTTCCTTACATGTCAGGCCTTCCTAGGAATATGTTTCTTTCAAAGTGTGAGTAACATTAATAGCATAATGTGGATTTATTACACAGCGTCCTAACGTGTACTTGTTAGGGCTTGGATATTCAAAATAAATTTATAGCTAAATAACGTTTATAATACATATTAAAATGAGGATTATTTTAAAGCTAACATTACTGTGTGCCATATTCTGCATATATTTACTTCGACAGGGCCTAGGATTCTGTTTAATTTGTACCTATAATATTTTGCAAATTAGTTTTATAAAGAAGAGCAAATTCTTCTGAATTTCAGTGTGTTTCACAAAGTTCATAAATTTATTTCTGTACTAGTTTTTAGTGAAGTTTAGATTCACAAAAAGGATAACACGAAGAGATGCGCTCTGGAAAGCATGACCCGAGAAGGAAAGAATGTGTTGGTTTCGGAAAAACGAAAAAGAATTCGAAATGATTAAGTGCTATTTTCTGACATGTACTTACTGTAGCTTTTGAAAATTACTATTTTGTAAAAATCACCACTATTCACCCACAAACTTAATATTTAACTAATTGCTGTCTTGAAGCTAAGTTTCGCAGACGAGGGCGTGAAATACAATGGTAACCGCCCAATCATTAAACAGATGAAAATCGGCAGCCAACCCTGGAGCGGCGGACAAATAATTCGGCAGGAAATTCTAAACATCCTATTTTTATCACAACGTTATATCGTTGGCGAAGTTAAAAAAGAAGACAAACATTTGTTGTAACATATACGGTTTATTAATCCTGAACATTTTTGTATCGGAAGTATGTTACCTAGTTGATGTTCTTTTGTACAGAAAGTTTAAATATAAACATTGTATTCATTATACACGGTGAACACCTAGACGAGCTATACGATTAATCAGCTTAATTTGCTGTATTCGAAGTTATAAATATGAATTCTATTTTATGACGTGATTATTTCTGCATTAATTGCATGGACTTATTTTTTTGAGGTCATAGAACACTTTTCTGAATAAAATAGTTTCTCGATGCATCAAAATGTTCTTATTTACATCTTAAACCATAAAGTAAAAACACAAAGCTATGGTTGATATGATAAAAATTAAATGAAATTTATTACCGAATAAGAAATTACTTGCAATTAGTTGCGCTAATTTACTGCGAGCGATGATATCTAATTTCTTAGATATTTATTATTCAGAATGAATCGGCAGGAACACATCAAACTCTAGAACAAAAATGTATTTTTCAGAATGTTCAGCAAATTGTGGGAAACCGGAGTGCTTCCCAATGTTGACATAATACCTGAATATGCGAGGTTTAGATAAAGTAGATCAACTCACGAAGACTTGGTGATCAAGTGGCTAATTTTCAAATAACGTCATCTACAGCGAGTGCATCACTCAGGACCTAACTAAAGTTGCAAACTACCTGTTTACAATTTTGCTGGTAAGACTGACGGCATGCTTAACGCTTTTTCAGTACAACTTTTCGATAAACGTGTGGTGTGGCGTAGTTGGTAGTTATTTAATTGGTTCCTTCATTTTGGTGCATTGTCCCACAGGAGATAAACAGGTACTTCATTTTTTGGCAACATGAATTCCAACGGTTACTGCAGGATGTTCCTGTAAACATGATCAATGGAGGGCTCCCGTATATTTCGTTTGTCAAGTCAGGTAATATTCGGAAGAGAAAGACTTCCGGAATAATTGTATTGGTCGTGGTGATCTTATCACTTGGTTTCCAAGGTCTCCAGACCTCACGCTATTTAACTATTGTTTTATTACTGCTTCAAAGTAAAAGTTTCCACTAGGGACGTTTGATGCGTTAGAAGTGCTGCAACCATTATTAAAGAGAGACACGCCTCAATTAAAAGAGCAACGGTCGCCCTTCGTAGACGAAGTAGACGGTGTTTTTGGTACATATTTAAAAGATGCGATAATTAGAACAATGTATGGAGAAAATCAATTTTGTTATGACGTAACAAAGATAATAAAAATCATTTTAAAAAATAGTTTTTTGAATTATTTTTATAGAATACACTCCTGGAGTTTGTAGCAGCCCCCCCAAGCCATCCTGTATAATGAACAAATTTCTAAATTTTTCAAACCTGCCAACTTTGATTATAACTATCTTAAAGAAAGTACAATAATAATAAATAATAATGGTTTGATTTCGAAGTTTTATTGCTATTGCATCTAATTGACAATTTTATTTTATATTGCAAGATAGGTATACACTAAATATTGTAAATTATTTCAATATTAATAATTCTCTCTTATTTATTTAACTTATGCAAGACATTTACTTTTGGTTTAGTAATTGGTACTTAATGAACTAAACCGAAATGTTTTATATTTACAATGTTTCTTAATTTTATTGTAATTATTTTTGCTGAATCTTCGAATTCTTTATTACGCAGAGCTTAAATATTTTACGCATAATAGATCTCGTTATTTAAGATTAATAAGGTGCTATGAAATCGGTTCACCAGGTGTTTCTTCTCAGTCCCTTAAAGTCTGCTTCCGCCTGTAGCTGAGCACACGAAGGTTATTGGATATACGTACTCCTAAATAGAATTACGATATTTTCGTTTTTTTTATTTAAATATTTTGTTACTAATATGTTATTATTGTATTTACAATGCAAAATTTTTAGTATTTATAGATCAGTTTTTCCGTTATTTACAATAACAGGAAATAATCAAACTGTTACTCAATTTGTTCGATAATTTGACTTAAGTATTTAGCAAATTTTGACAAGCTTCGTGATTTTTTTACATGATTGTAAGAAGGATGAACAGTGGTTCGAGAAACATATCCCATGAAAATCTATGGAGAAAATACTTAAATTGTAAAACAAGCAGATGCAAATCTATTAGATAGCCGATAAAAATGAGCTCCAGATCCTAAGATTCGGATCTACTATTACATATATACACACACATATTTACATAATTTACTGCAAAACATTACGTTACTTATTATTTCCTCGAGAAAGTTATTGAATAATGGGGGTGGATCTCCGTTATCGAATAATGGATTTAATAATAATTTTGTATAAAGAAACCGAATCCAAGGTTTCAATAGCAGGTACGGATAGCAACTCCAAGATCCAAATATTCGGACCGGATCCAGATAATAGTTCATTATGGATCGTAATTTGTTAGTTAATTCGTTAGGTATCACCTGTCCAAATTGTAAGCTTAGATAATCTCCTAATTCTAATTCTGCTTTTCGTAATATGAAGTGAGAAATTTGGTAAATTAGTTAACTATTCAGGGTTAATGTTTTGTAAATTGTGGGATCCAGTAATTTTCTTTTGTCGATAGAAATCCTTTTTTTTGTTTTTTTGTTTTTAGTGTTCAAAAAAGTTACAGCATTTTTATTTAATAATAATTAGATAACTTTTTACAATATTGTGAATTTAAAACAGTAATTTAACGTATTCCTTATCCTACATTAAAATATTTATGAATTTATTTAAGTTTTTGAAATCTTAAAGTTGATTTTATATTGAATTTTCTTGTTTATTTGGCCAAATAATACGTCTTGTACCTGTTCACTGTGAAATGATGTACTTTGATGTCTGTTCTTGAAAGTCTTGGCTTGAAGCACCAGCCGATTCAAAACCAAATAATAATTGATGTTTATAACATTTGTGATTTGTATATTATTGAAACATTTTAAAAATGTATCCAGGAATTTTGGTGTGAAACTTGTTGTCGAGAATTGCCCTTTCATGATCCATGTTTTATTATCTGATTTAAATCAAATAACATCCTTTCGGTTTCCAAAATTAATCAAAAATACCTTTCGCTTCCGTAGTAGAGTGGTTACAATGAAAATGATTCTGCATGTGAATAGCACTATGCTTGTCCATATACAATGCAATAACATAAGTTTGAAATTAAGAAATTTGTTTGCTAGACTCTCTTTTACCAAAGATACAAATGTAAGGGAAAGAAGAAAAATTGATTTGGGGAAAATTGAAGGGAAGAAGTCACTAACGCTGCTTGGCCTCACAATGAATTGGAATTAAATCCAATCGATATGTTAAAGGAACAAACTTTTAACTTAAGTATCATAGTAATATATTTCATCACTTCCGGTCCAGTATTCTTTACTTTTCTTTGACATTTCCGCCAAAAGGCGTTTTACACCATAAAGAAAATTTTGTGAATTTATATACTTCAAACTTTGGAATCCATAATTTATAATCATACTTTTATACAGTATGATCCAAGCACTCCAGTAAAATTTATATTTAATTTAGATTAAAGTTAAACCATTTTTTTTAATTCATATTGCAACAAAAACTCTCCCTCCATATAAAATTTTAAAAGTTATAAACAGCAACATTTTATTAGCGATATTTTTATTAAAATTTTCACTATACCACTGAATTTAGAAAGTTCTAAAACATAATATGTTTATTATGTTTATTAATAAAAAAAGTTATGAGGGCATTCTTTTTAAAACTTCACTGTGTACTATATTTAATAAGGTAGATCAAAATGTTTAAAAAATCATTTTCAACTGAAGACCGAATGATGTGAGGTTTAAAATGAGGATCGATGTATCCTCGAAACAGTTGTCCCGGACTTTGTCAATTCAGTGGCGTAGTGTGACTTTTAATTAAAAATTCGCTAATAAAATTCTTGAGCCCAAAAGATGATCATAGTATGTTTTGAACATTTATGATTTTTTGTTGGAAACTTGATTTTAGTGTAAAACTTGAAACGGGTCACACTGTATGTAACATTTCATCATGAGTGTTTGGTTTATAAATTCCTCTGTAGTACATAAAAGAATGTAAACAGCACAAAAGTATCTTCACACAGGTTTAATCGATTAATCCGGGACAGCTGTTTCGAGGATACATGGATCCTCATTTTCAACTGAAGACCGAATGATGTGAGGTTTAAAATAGATGTATCCTCGAAACAGTTGTCCCGGACCTTTTCAATTCAGTGGCGTAGTGTGACTTTCAATTAAAAATTCGCTAATAAAATTTTCAAGCTCAAAAGATGATTATAGTAAACTCTGAATATTTAGGATTTTGTATGGAAGCTTCATTTTTGAAACGGGTTACACTGTATGTAACATTTCATCATGAATGTTATGTTTGTAAATCCCTATGTAGTACATAAAAGAATGTAAACAGCACAAAAGCATCCGGATTAATCAATTAAACTTGTGTGGCGTGAAGTGTGCTGATACTTTGGCGTTGTTTGCCATACTACCTCACAGTTCTTGCTATTATTATTTATTATTTATAAAAGAATGTAATTTTATATTTAATTTTGCATTTTGGGTATAGCCATCTATATATAAACATGTTAATGCATGCTAGATAATTGTAAATTTATTGTATTATTAAGTATTATATTTAATTTTTATATTTAATAATTTCAATATTTAATAATTCCTTTAATATTAAAAATGATAGCCAGGATGAGGTTATCCTAAGCCTCTTATTTTCAAATCCGACATAAATTAACAATAAGTTGTGCCGATATGTAAATAAATACGAAAATATCACGAATTAAAATTTTTTAAAAATCCGTAAGATGAAACTGACTATTATTATGTTTACTTTAGTGACCCCATTCTCCCGAACAACTGAAATTTACAGCTGTTTCACTATTTATAAGTTCGAGAAAATATGATTCTTTGATTTGATTATGCAATATCACTTTTCTGTAGTTACGATAGTCTTTACATAAACACGCTACAATTTGTTTTAGAATGTACTACATTTTTTTTATTTGTGTTGCTTTAGTAACTTTCCGATATTGAATCTGGAAAAAAAGTACTACTTAGTTTCACTATTGAATTTTACCTGGGCGAGGATGAAAATGAAGATACATAGCGTCCACGAAAACTGGGGGTTCTGATGACGAATTTTCTAAATCTGACAACACTCATTGTCAATTATTTTTCTCAGATTCTTAATCACATATAGCTTCAGTAACTTGTTCTATGCAATGCAATCATAAATTGATAAAAAATAATCAATCTGATTGGTGTTCAAAATAAGTATTTTGAAGTTTCTAAACAGAATCAGATTAGTTAGTAAATGAAAAGGTTTTTGTGGAGGTGCTGCGGTGTTCTAAAATTAGCAATGTATTTCAAACAAGCGGGACGCTTGATGTTTATGTCATAAATAAATAATTCGATGTATTGTCATGCATTTTTGTTTGTTCGAGTATTACATATGGAAAAGAATTTTGTTTGAAATGTATTTTTGATATTTGGCTGCATAAATAATAAAATCCACAAAGTAGTATTTAAACTTTGTATTTAAACGTAATCTTACTACGTGTAAATATAACAAAATGAATGACTAAATAAAGACATTTGTATAAATGTTTTCAGTAAAGAGGTTTGATCAAATGTTTATGTCTGTCTTTAAAAATGAAAACTAATGAAAAGCGTATTTTAGTACTTTAGTTTACAGTAAGTAGGTAGTGTTACGAGGGGAACACTAAAAATTTCCGGAAAAAGAAAAAAAACAGATACCTTATCGAAAAAAAAAAACCTTTTCTTGGTTTTGTTTATTTTGGAATACCCAAACAGTGGATTGTTGTTTTGGTTTTGGTTCGTATGAATACATCCCGGTTTCGTCACCTGTAACGATACTGTGTACATTGGTAGAAGCACCGCGATTGAATTTTGGAAGCAATTTTTTCCAGCAACTCACCCGAGCCATTTTTTGAGCTTTGATTAAATTATGTGGAATCCAACGACTGCTGAGTTTCTTCATTACTAAATGCTCATGAAAATCGTTTGTAATTGACTATTACTTTTACCGATGTCCAAGTATATCTCTCGATATGTCATATGTCGATCCGCTTTAATCATTTCTCGCACAGCATTGATGTTTGCCGGAACAACAGCAGTTGACGGAGGACCTTCACGAAATTCCTCAGTGACAATAGTACGTCCACGCTTAAATTCTGCAAACCTGTCATAAACTGTGGATGGTGCTTCATCACCAAAGACAGAATGAAGTCGATCGTTTGATGTTTCTGAGTTAAAATCGTAAAGGATCGTAAAAGAGCACGAAAATGTTCACGAGAATTCACTAAAATTTTTCAAGGAATTGATTTCTTTGAAACGCCTTTAATACTAAACTCCACCCCCTGCCGTAAACGGCGCAATTTATTGTACCCCAATTGCGAATGGTGACTTGGGAGTGTACCGGACCCATTAAGAACATTTTTTTGACCCAGGCGGGACTCGAACATACAGCGCCTAGTTAAAACCAAAGAAACAATGAGGACGATGTTGCAATAGTTTCGGCAATCGATTTAACAACAGACACTCCGAAATTAAGCGTTCACAATATAATAAGTAAAAGTCATTTGCAAAGGATTTACAAAGGAAACAAAGCTCTGGTTTTTAAACCAACTATGAAATGTGCCCTTAAAAGTGGAGATGAAAAGAAGCGATTGAACTTTTGTTTGCGGGTTGGTGAAAATTACCTCGTAGATAGAACTTTATCCAGAATGTTCTTTTTACTGATGAAGCAACATTTTGCAGCAACGGTCAACGCTTTTGGGCTTCTGAAATTCCAAACTACATCATTCACAAGCGAAGTCAATGCTTCAAAAAGTGAATTTTAGTTTGGTGTGGATTTTTTCATGATCAAATCGCTTATCCATATTCTATCGATGAAAATTTAAATCAACACCTTTATTTGCATCTTTTGGAGGATTTCGTGTTACGATTTCTTGATACTTTAGACCTAGAAGTGCGGCGCAACATTTTTTGGTAGAAAGACAGATTTCCCTACTAGATCTCTTGATCTTTTACCGACAGAGTTTTTCTTGTAGAGCGTTGTAAAACGAAGGGTTTTTGATCGTGAGGTATTGAAAGCACGAATACAGATCGCGGTGCATAAAACAAATGTACGAGCAACGGTTTGTAGAATTTATGGTGCATTTACTAATGGGATGGAGAAATGTGCGAAAGTTAGAGGGAGTTATGTATAACGATAATTTTCAAAAATTTGATTTTTTTTAGTTTATGAGTTCGTTATTATTGACAATCCAAAGTATAAAATGTAGTGCGTCATGCATGCTATCAGGATTTATTGCGAATCTTTGTGGATTCAATTTCGGAACATAAAATTATAAGTAACTTCATTTTAAAAGTATTTTGTTTACAATAATAAATAACAGCATTTTCATGTTTTCTTAATTTATTAACATCTGATTCACATCTGATTCCGGTTTTTTCATGGTAAACTAATTTCTGTGAAAGGCAGAATTTTTTTATAAAGAAAACATTTTGTCGTAAAATTAATAACTAGGTTGTTTTCCTCATGTTGACTTCATTCCGGGACAGACTGTACACATAGAAAAAGGATTACTGGAATCAAGTAATAATTACTTGGAGGATGTAAATGGCGCCTTTATATATTCGCAAGAAAATATGATCTACAACCAAGAAAGTTGCTGTCTTGAAAAAATTACTAAATTCAAGAAAACGGTTGTTCTCCACAATAAGTGAATAGCTTTTATCTAAAATACATTTTATTTAAGCAGGAAGTGTTTTGAGATAATATCTTTACTCTTCTCTTCTAATAAAATAGTACACTCAGGAAATTGTATTTTCTTGCATATAAATATTGGAATTCCTACCTTTCAATATAGTAAAGCAATGTTAGATACTACTTTAACGTTCTACATCATTCTTTAGTTGCTTTCATTTCCCCAGGTGACATAAGTACAATAAATTGTTATGTTGCGTTGTAAATAACAAATATAATAATTGGAAGTCTAGAAAACAAAAACTATTTTTGTTCGCATGAACTGTATATTTTCTTTCATGATCCCTAACATCTTGTTTGTTTTACTTAAGAGTACCAATAATAAAACGCAACAATCTTCACATATTTCTGCATTTCTGACTAACGGCGGCAATTTTGTGTGCAAATACAACATATTTATTTGTCTAGGTCAAACTAATACAGAAAAGCGAAGAGTAAATATCCGATAACCAAAATATTTAAGATATACAGTTAAGAAGAAGAGAGATACCCACATATGCCTACATATTACATATGTATCTGTTTATAGTTCTTTAAAGATTATGATTTTCTTTCTTCTTCCTGATATTCGATAGTTTGGGGGCCGACGGATTTGCGTGTATTGGATAATTAAATCTCCTCAACTATGTAGATTCTTTGGTAGTATAATATGTATACACCTATCTATATAACTACTACTAATCTCTATTTCGTGACCGATCATGTGGTCATTTGACTGATCGTGCCATATATTATATATAATGGAGTAATGATGTTGATGATTGATTTGCACCAGTGATAAGTAAAATAATAAAACTGTATGTCTAGATTATTTATTTGTTTTTTCAGACCAGTAAAAAAATTACAACATGGTATATACAAGGTAAGCAGGTCTTCAGATGAAAAACATGATAGGTCAATGTGTAAACGATACCTTTAATGAATTTGAAACGACGTCATCATCAGTTGCGATAGGATGATGAGTCATTACGGGAAGGTAATAAAAAAATGATACAAGGAGAATTGGAAGAAATCCATAATGAGAAGAGTAATTAGAAAATCGCGGTGCAAGAGGAGATAAGTTATTGACAATTTTGGAGTATTTATATGTTTAATAAGTATTCAGGTTTAGGTTTCTTTAAGGTTTAAAACGTAATTCTTCATGACTTCGATGTACGATGATAGATACTTCATTTTAAAAAGGTTCATAAAATAGTTTCAAGTAAAGTAACCAAGTCTGTAAGTTGTTCATACGGAATTAACGATAATTAATTGAAAACCACAGCATCTGCTTTTGTAAAAGGTGTAAAATCAAAATTGAATGTGCAAAATGCTTTTAACACCGACGAAAGCGGCTTTAATTTAGAATTACATTCAGGTCGTACGTTAGCGGTAGCAAATGCAAGTTCAATGTATTGTACAGTCAGTTTCTGCTGCAACACAGTTACATCCCTGTTATTTACGGTTTTAGAGGAAGTCGATCGGAAGTTTGATTTCCCAGTACCCCTCGCTTATTTTATCTACGAGGGTGGTTAAAGTAGTCCACAGAAAGTCTAAGAGATGGCGTTCGTAGTATCGAAAATGATTTGTTTCTAGTAAGGATCGTTTATTTAAAAAAAAATGGAAAAAAGTGAGTTTCGTGCCATTATATTTAAGAAGCTTAACACCGAAAGATATCAAATGAGGTTCATGGCACATGCGCTCCTGTTTTGGCAACTATTTACAATTGGATAGATGAGTTTAAATGTGATCGTACGCAAAAGATAAACATCGTTCTGGACGTCCAATGGAAGTGACAATCCCCGAAATGATTGGCAAAACCCACGATATGGTTTTTAATGATCGACGAATCAAATTGCGCAAAATAGTAGAGGCCACAAGCATATTCCACGAAAAATTAGGTGTAAAAAGAATTTTCGGCAAGATGGGTGCCGAGTTTGTCATCAGTGCAGAATAATCGCAATCGTGTGATCCATTCTGAGGCTGTTTTAACGCTTTTTCGACGCAATTCTGACGAGTTTTTCCGTCGATATATAACTATGGATGAAACATGAATACAATAATACACGGACTCTAAAGAAGAAGGCGGTGGCCTCGGGTTTTTGGGATGCACGCGGAATCATCTACAACGATTACTTGAAAAAAGGACAAACGATATATAGTATTATATGTTGTTATTGGACCGGTTGATCAAAGAAATTGAACAAAAACGTCCTCATTTAAAAAATGAAAAAATTCTCTTCCACCAAGACAATGCACGGATGCACATTTGCGCAGTTTCGATGGCCAAAATTATGGAATTAAAGTTGGAATTAGTGTAACATCCACCGTATTCACCGAATTTGGCTCCCAGTTACTTCTTTTTATTTCTAAACTTGAAGAAACGGCTTGGCAGACAACGGTTCACGTCGAACGGGGACATTGCCCAAACCAATGCTTATTTTGCGGACCTTCCGAAATTCTACTTTTTGAAGGGCTTAAGAAAGCTGAAGAAACGCTTGCAAAAATGTATAGAGTTAAATGGAGATTATGCTGAAAAATAAATAAAAGTCTACAGAAAATACTTTGTTTTTCTCTTTTTCTAAGGACTTATTGAACGACTCTCGTAATATACTTCCTAATACGTCGTATTTCCGGTAACTAACCAATGAATTGTCTAGAAAATGTACGTATCAAATCCTGAGTCGCGAAGTCCTTCACTATTAAGTTCTTAGATAGTCTATGTACTGGTCTAATTATTTAAGGGAATTTGTTCCTATTAGTAAAAGTATAGATATAATGATAATTTCTAAAAAAAAATCGGGCTTTATTGAACCTCCAAACATGAGATTTCGAGTATGGAAATCATTTGTTAAAAAATAGTAGTAATTAAAAATTATTATGTTAATCTTAGACAAATGAACCACATCATTAAACTACATGTATCTGCTTGTGTATATTATTATTATGTATATGCTTGGTGCAAAAGCGACTAATTGGAAACTAGACCCGACCGTTCCGACCATCCTGGTAACAACAATGACGGTTTTTTCGCTCATTGTTCTATTTGTTGCGAGCATGCTTTTATTAAATGTTCAAGATGCAATCAATTTTTAGGTTTTCAAGACCTGAATGTAAATTATTATTAAAATGACAAATAACAAATATACAGTAGCGGCCACATAAATAGCACAGGCATCAAATTTCATTTGAATTAACCGCTCAAGCTGTTCCCGTTAACATTTTTATTAAACTAGAGTGAGAGTCCCCAAGAAGGTTGCGTGTACTTCCCCTAGCTACGTATTCCAGAACAATAATTCGTCATTCAATGAAAAAAAAAAATTAGTTTCCCTTTTCTAGCATAATAGCAAATAGCACAGTTGTCGATTCTGTAGCGGAATCTTATTATAGTGTTACGGTTCGAGTTATTTTGTACCAAAAAAGTGGTGTACTTACCACTTTTAAAATTAACGTGGTGTTAGTATAATGGGACGAGGAAAACATTGCACACCAGAGAAAAGAGAGTTAATTTGCACCATGCAAGAGAAGGGCATATCAATTTCAAAAATATCACGAACATTAAATTGTTCACGTAAATTAATACAAAATGCAATAAAGCATATTCAGACAGAAAAAACTTTAGAAAACAAGAAACGGAAGATTAGGACTCGTAAAACAACCTTACGACAAGACAACCTTATTCGTCGATTAAATCAAGAAGATCCTCCGCACAGCTACACAAATAAAAACCGAATTTAATAAACAATTTGATATTGATATATCGAGAAGAACAATACGACGTCGGCTGAAGGAATTTAACTTACATGGGTGTATTGCAGTACGAAGGCCACTCGTGTCAAATAAAAACCGTAAAAGAAGATTACTGTTTGCGAAAATCCACAAAGAAAAGCCGCTTTTTTTCTGGAAATCTGCACGTTGGACAGATGAGAGCAAATACAACCGACTTGGGTCTGACCGAAAAATGTATGTGCGACGACCCATCAATCAGATATTCAACCCTAGGTACACTATAAAACATTGAAACATGGTGGAGGAAGCGTAATGGTATGGGCTTCTATGTCATGGCGTGGTGTAGGGCCTATGTTCAGAATTGCAGGAAAAATGGATCAGTATGTTTATCGCAACATTTTAGAAAACGTGATGGAACCATATGCTGATGAATTTCTTCCAGTAACCTGGGGTTTAATGCACGATAATGATCCCAAACATACGGCGAGGACCGTAAAACAGTGGCTGGAGGAGAAACAGATTCGAGTGTTAGAATGGCCTGCACAAAGCTCTGATTTAATTCCCACAGAAAATCTATGAGGGGATGTTGAGGTTGTTATAAAGTCTAAATCTCCAGCGACATTAGACGAATTATGGAATACTATTGAAGAAGCCTGGCATAACATTCCTGTAGAGAGATGTCAAAAATTAGTTGAAAGCGTGCAGCAATATTGGCTTGTAAAGCCGTAAAATATTAAATGTAAAAGCAAAAAAGAATAAAAAAAGAGAAATAAGACAGTATTGCGTTATTGTTATTAAGTGTGCTATTTCTATGCCCACTTAAAAAATAATATATTTATTTTTTTAATTTGTTTATCTTGAAGTTTATAAAACATTGTGTGTTTATTATAAACTGCATGCCATTTGCTACATTTTTGTTAAGCTAAGTTAAATAAATCACTTGTTAACATTTACAAATTTATCAATTCATCCATATCAGTTTACCTATGCTATTTATATGGCCGCCACTGTATATATACATTGGTACAACCCTTTTTTGCAGTACCAGAATATTTTCTCCATGAACAGAGGCAACCCACAATGCTATACCGTATTTCAATTCGGATACACAATCCCATAGTACAACCCAAAAATATACTTCAATTATCGTATTTGAAAACGGCATTTAACCACGTAATGGTACCCATACAGTGTTTCCCATGACAAACGGTGATCAAGATCAACACTAGAAATCTATTAGTGGTTACCTCCGCAACTATGTTATCTTTCAAAGAAGTATTTAGATGTGTGCTGCTTGCAAAAATACATGCATTTGCTTCGAATGCAGTGCCAAAATAGATATAATTACAAAGAGGCAATACGTACCCTTTCATATATAAAGATGGGGGATAACGCCCATTAATTGAGTGTAGGCTTTCACGACCGTAATCCATAGTAGAAATGTCTTTCGGGTGATGTCGCGTAGTTAAAATTTTACTTGACGTTTCGCTGACCATGCTGTCAGCTTCTTCAGGAGATTTCTAAAGACTGGTGTTGTTGTCTCTTGCTCCTCGTTATATATTCCATTTCTGTTCCGTTTTGCTGATCCATAACCGTTCCGTTCCGATGAATCGCGTCGTTCGTTGTATGACGACTCCGTAGTGCTAACTTCCACGTGTTGCTGATCTTGTATCCGTCTTCACGATTGTAGTTGTCGGTGTTCTTCATTATTTCTATAGATTCGCTTATTATCCTCGGGTAGTAGTGGCTGATCCTGGCTAATACCTTAACGTCGCTGTAGGTTATGCGGTGGTCTCCTTGTTGGTGCAGGTGTTCTGCTACTGCAGATTTTTCAATATGCCTAAGGCGTGCGTCTTTCTCGTGTTCTTTCACTCTGCACTGAATACTCCGTCCTGTTTGACCGATGTAGCTTTTTCCACATTGGCATTTCAGTTCGTATATGCCTTTTGCTCCTAGTTTCAGTAACACGTTCTTGTTTGGAGGGAGTAGCTGGTCGATTTTGGTCACCGTGTTGAAACGTGTGGTGATGTTTTTTTCCCCTAGGGTCTTTTTTAACCTGTCGGTGACTTCAGCTATGTACGGAAGGCATCCTGCTGGTTGTTGTTGGTCTTCGTCTTTTTTCTGCTCTCGTGGCTTTGTTATATATATATATATATATATATATATATATATATATATATAACGAGGAGCAAGAGACAACAACACCAGTCTTAGAAATCTTCTGAAGAAGCTGACAGGATGGTCAGCGAAACGTCAAGTAAAATTTTAACTACGCGACATCACCCGAAAGACATTTCTACAACGCCCATTACGTTCCTGATGCATGAGGTTTAGTGTATTTCAATAGCCCTTTAAAAATGCTGAACGCCTGTATACATCAATAAGTTTTACGAATATCTAATAGGAAATAATTAACGAGAAACCCACGATTTTGAAAACAGCGATTTTGCCCTCCAAAACCGTTTCACAGCCAGAACGGAAACAGGTATTTTACATAGTCTTATATAGTCTATAAACCACTCAAGTTTCATTAAGTTCTGAAAATGCCGGTTATACATTGAAACTCTCAAAACTATAGTTATCTACAGATTTTGAATTATGCATTTTTTCATTCAATAAATAGGACATTTCTAAAGTCATATAAAAAATGTGCGATGTGAAAATAATTAAGGAATATCTGTGTAAATATTTCGAACTAAACTAAAGCTTATAATGACTCACTGTTCTTGTTCTTTATATCGGTGCTGTGATCACACTGATCGCTGAAAAGATTCAGTCACCGATTCGCTATATATTTGAGAATTCAAGAATTTTTTTGTGCTTTTTTAACTAACAGCGCGTAATGAGATTCGTACAATGGCAAGCAATCTTTTTGAAGTAAAGTTGTTACTACTCGGTAAATAGCAAATAGGAAGAATGTTATTGTTTTACCCACACGGTAAACTCAGGAATCATATCGTATTGAAGTAAAGTAAAGCTTCTAATATATTAGTGGTTGAATTATTGCAAAAATCATGTAAAGAAAATCTTCCTACTACACAAACAAAACCATTTGACAATTTAAATTATATTCTTTAGTAACTATTCAAAAAAACCAAATACAGCAACTGTGTACAAACGCTTTCAAACAAAAATATGAATTTGTTGGCCATTTATTTTGCTTGAAATGTCTCCTTCGTTGTTTGATGTCCTCTGTTTTCTAATTCCTTTTCTAAAGCAATATAATTGCAAGAGTAACATGCATATTTAGCATGTAGGTATAAATGTACACAATAGTGAAAACTGTGTTAGTACCATCAACACTTTAGTGCAACAAATCTTCAATAGATCTTACACATTTCAAAGCGATCATAGATTTACAGTTTCTTTTCACAATACTCTTTTCTATGGTATCTTCTGTACTTGTAGACCGCTTTGATCTGTATGCGTACTCTGATCTTTTGGGCAACGTAAATGTTACGGGTCTATCCAGGTAATGACCTGAAATGCCGATCTCGCTTCTCTGCCAGGGATCTTGTCCAATCCTGGAGGAAAATAGTGAAATTACGTTGATTTCAACTAACAATCAAAGCTTACCACATCAAAAAATCTGGTATCGTGTTTCTCATATATTGCTTCAAGACTACTACAATAGACGGTACAAAACTGCATCCAAATAAAAGAAGAACGACTAATATATCAATACTTATGCCTGCGTAGTAATGATCCTTCATGTATTCGGACTTCTAAAATAATCTCTTTGGGGTGAACATAATTAGTAATGCCACATTGTACTTACTTGGGCGTATTTATTTAGCTTTAATGATCCCCACCTAAATACTTTTATTATTAAAAACCATATTCGCATTAAGTAAAAATAAGTCCAATGAAATCCCAGTTCCTAAAAATAGGACTGATTGCAATCATTAAACGGAGAACGTAAGACGGAGCATACCCTATAAAGTCGAATTCTGTATGGTGTCATCCTATGGGTTCTTCTGTGAAATACCTTAAAGATTAGAGCAAATGCTCCAATCATAAAAACTATAGTTGGAACAAGTGTTATGATTCTCGAATCTAACGCTGATGCTGTTTTCATTTCTGATAAGAACCTTGTATTAGTTTTTAGGAGAAAATTAGTAACGGTTACTATCGACATGTCTATTACTTGAAAATTTGTCTGTTCCTTCTTCAGGAAACATTTAAACTAAACGTCAGGTTTTGAATTGCATGGTTGAATGTTTAGTTTATATGACAGCTGTCACTATTGTATTAGTGTTGCAAAAACTGACGTTTTCTTTGTTAGAAAATTTTCTGCACATAGAATTTTATACAACCGGAAGTTTAGCACGATTAAGATCATAATCAACAGTTAATAATAATTTACAATTTTATTGGAGCTTAAACTTGGTAAATTATGGAGATATACAACAAACATTTCGATAACTTATTTAAGGAAGGAAAAATATAAACAGGAACAAGCTGGTAAGCCATCCTCTTTGGATTTTGTGGAACATCTAAAAAATACCCAATAAAATTTATGTTACGTTATTTTATTGTTCTATTACAAGGGGGTGGACGTAGTTAAATTCTAAGTAACATTTTTTTAAATACAAGTGAAATTTGCATAAAAGATATGCTTTTAAGAATTTAAAATTCTTGTTATCAATTTAGTCTTCTATTTTGGCTTCCTGTAGTGCCATTCAATATCACCAAATGTGTTAGCTTAAAAAAATAAAGAGTTATCTACAATTGCAGCCAACCAGCAGGTAGTTGAAAGAAACTGTCTCTGGTCCTGTAAGTGTTAAAATCTACGTCTATAATTTTTGCAACAAATTTAAGAAATTGTTCGCTTGGTGAATTGATGCAAGAAATAATCGGTAAGGATATCGTTAATTTTGTGAATTTTAACGAGACCATAATATAAGATTGAATCAAGATCCACTTGAGAATTCTGTCAGTACAATAAAATTGCCTAGCGGAAGAAATATTAATCCATCATATTCCAACTTTCAGCACTACTTTAAAATACTTTTGTTTCGCTACTTCATTTTTACAAAATCCATCAGAGGTAATTGTGAAGAGGATGATTGTAGTAATCTTTTCTCTTCGCTAAAGGATTATATTTTTTAAGATGTACTAAGTGAACCGGATAAAGAAGAAATGTACCAATGTACCAATCTTACCATTTAGAGGATGTGAAAAACATTGCAGGCGCTATATCGACAACGCAACATTAGGGTACGTGGCTGGTTTCTTTTGTAAGTTCGTAAAGAACTTACAAAAGAACATGCATTAAAAATATTGTTTCACAACCAAGCGACAGCATTCTTATAATCCAGTGCGGGAATATGAAGGTTCCTATCTTGTTTACTGCAATGACAGGTTTTTCATATTTTAAAAGATTTTTATATTATTAATATGTTTTTGTTAACTCAGGTGTATGTACATGTTACTACTTCATTTGAATTTGTATGTTTTTTTTCCTGTTGATTTATTTCAATTTTCGCAACTTTATATTTCGGCAGGACACACACAAGTTGATTGGTTGTCATTCCAGGGATATTTACACACAGACTAAATAACTCTTCACAGATTCAAAGTTTAAGAAACTTCTTCAAAGTAAAGAAATGCATGTTTGTGTTGTTGGCCTTGTTTCATGAATTCGGTTACAATAATAATAATAATGGTTTATTTGTCTGTGAGACCTACAATACAATTTAGGGAAAAGGAAAGTAAAAGAACAAAAACAAAAGTGCAAAATAAATCTCAGACTACATTCAAAGAATTACATACAAAGAATTCGTATTTAGAAATTTGTGTACAGTAATAAAACGCGTTATGTATTAAATAATTTTTGAGCTATTTTTCAAATGTTTCTATATCGACGGCGCTTTTTATATACAAGGGTGTACTGTTGTAATGTAAAGTGGTGATGTCTCATACGTACGAAGTCGATGTGTGGGTGTACGTAGATTATCATTATCTCTAGTATTGTCATTTTATTGACACATAATTATTCATACTTATTCAATATGCTTTACAAGATACAATTGTATATTGCGTATTGCGTTTTTTTGCAAAAACATTCGGTTGCAGAAGTTAGATGCTCCCCAGAAAGAAGCTTGCTCGACAGATGGTTAATATGTGTTTCCCAATTTAGGCTATTAAGCAGATAAACTCATAAGAACATGGTCGACTGAAGTTGTTTTACTGTTTTTCCTTTGACTCGCGATCGCAGAGTTCCATTTAATTTTTTAAGTCTTGATGTAAAATGCATAAAACAAGTCCTTTCTAAATTTAGGCGGAGGTTGTTGACATTGTACTAAACTGGGAAATTAGATAGCATTCTTTTAGATTTCAGAACTACTATTTTCTTGGATTCTGCATGCGAACGGTAATTGCTATCATCTGCGTATAACACAATGTTATTGAGTTCTGGAGCTATGTATATATAATTATAGATCCTTAGGGCATATTACGTTCCAATTCTTTCAGCGTATCGCCCTGATACGCAGCTATCTGTTTTCGATCTCAAAGATAAGATTTCATCCATTTCCATGCATTTCCACGAATACCAAGTCCATAAAGTTTTCTCAGTAAAAGAAAATGATAACCCGATGGCTTTACTTAAACCCATAAAAGTAGCAATACATTTATGGTTTTTAATTTGTATTTTCATACAACTCATTAATAAGTTGTAAGCTAGCTATTTTAGTTGACTTAAATTTTGTAAAACTGTATTGTGCTGTATTCAACAAATTAGATTTATTTAGGCCTTTAAAGATCCCGTTACTTCAGTGATGAGCTCGCCGAACGTTTTCATTCCACGTTAATGCTGGCTGATTATTGTTGAATGCTCATCAGAGGTACTTCCCTCGTCAATTACAAAGCATTCGGCAGCACAAGCCTTTCAAAATTTTGTTGCCCAGTGAATTCGTTTGGAATTAATAACATCGAAGTTATGCAATGACCTGCAAATAGCGCAGGAAATCCGATCCAGAATGTTTGGGGACTTTTGATTAAAATTCTCGAACAATGAAATATACCATAAATCGCAAAATGCGCGAAGAACTACGGCACTATATCGAAGAAGCTTGAGAACAATTAACAATTTAAAAAGGTTCTGAACGATTTCTAATTAATTCTATACCCCGATGGCTTGAAGAAGTTATGGTGGACAAACAAAATATGATTTTTTGTAATTTTATTAACATGTTCGAGTTCTATTGCAAATACACTTTTCTGCTTGTTAATTACATTTACAACATTGGTTGAATCTTAATTACAAATAATATGCTAAAACCATATTTACGAGACAAAACAGGTCCTAGATTAATGTACATAATGCACGACATGTCCAATATTTATTTGAACACGGCTGCACATAAGTTTTATAAAATTCATTGCATACTTTGTGACGGCGGTAATAGTAAATAAAACTATATACAAAAAAATAAATGCTTTATTAATGTAAAATTTCAAGGCCCCTTATATAAAAACAATTTATAAAAAACATGCTACTTAACGCAAATAATTACTGACTATATGTATGTGTGACATTTTCAAGTAATTTATAAAAATTATAGATCTGTTTATGAAAATAATTGTATTTAACTTTAGTAACTGAGTATTTTGATTTATACATTTTAATCCATAAGATATAACAGATTTAATTCTACTTACTATAACAATAACATCATTAGCAATAAAATAAAATAGTCGAAAATAATCCCTGATATTCATGGGGTAAGGTCTAGCAAATAAGAAAAATTGATTAAAACACAAAATGCCTGATGCGATGATGAATTGAAAGGAGATTTTGATAGTAAATTATTGTCTGTCTAATTTGTTGATCCGTGATTTGTTGTATTATATTTGATAATGGCCGATTGTATCAAATATATTACATGGTGGATATTGCTGAAAATATGGCTGAAACTTTCAGAAATATCCGATATATCTCGAAAATAAAATATAAACATGAGTTGATGTCAAAGTAGTACTTACAAGGGGCAATAAACAACAATTGTACGTTACGGAATAAGAGGACTAATTGTAAGCAATATTATTAGTGATTACATATATGTATAAAATTTAATACATGCAGCTAGTAGTGTTTATTTATAATTGTTGTAAGTACTACTTTGTGAACAAATGTATTTTTTAAAGGCGATAAATGAAATTCGTAAAATATTTGAAAATATCTATGGCTGGAGATACTTTCAGCATTTTCTTAACGATAAGTGTGATAGAGAAAAAATTAAAGATGATCCTTAAGTATCGCGCGATATACTAACTCTTTTAAGTAATACACATTCTTTACCTAATATTAATTTGATTACGAGTATACCTTATTTTTGTTCGTTCCAGTTTATGCATATGCAAACAATTACCTATATGTATACGTACATTTATATGTACAAAATTATTTAAGATGAAACGCTTATGTTTAAAGGCATATTATTTTTTAATATAAATTAATAAAAAATCAGTTGGACATTACTTGTTATTGTTACCGTGTTATCCTTGGACGGAACTAAAATTCATTATAGATTCTTTTATAAGTAAATTAATGAATTCTAAATTAATTATTCTTTTTATAATTATTACTTATTTAGAGTTAATTCATGAAAATTAATCGAGTAGTTAAGTTAAAAATAATTAAATTTAATACATATAGATGCAGTAGAAATAGTTTAGAATTTTATCAAATTATTAGGCGTAAATTAAAAATTAATACAGCTTAAGACAGAGAAGTATAATATAAGGTTATTATTGCTAATTAAGAGACAGTTATGGACTATGAAAAATATTTTATATCATGTATAGGGCAAGTCCGGAATCGGATGTTGCCTTTGTCGCTTTTATGGTCAGCTTATTATAATTAGCAGATGAATTTCAGAAGATATGGGATTTTAAAACATAGCAGTTGCAGTCAACAGAGCGATCAAACTTTCTTTCGCATTTTAATCCAGGGTTAGGACTGGCACTAAACTCTCATTAACGTGAAAATGTTTATTAGCGTATTTCAATATATTCAATTTTATAGTAATGGAATTTTATTAGCTATATATATAGTATATAAGTATACCGGATGTTCATTTAAAAACCTATCACCCTAAATTTCTGGAAATCTAGAAATTTATGAATTTCCTGAAACACGTAAGAAGTATTATCGAGAGGGAAACTTTTTATGCAGAAAATTGACTCACCCACTTTAACCCCTGTTCTCGGGAGCTAGCCCCTTAAAAATCTTAAATGGAAAGGGGTATCGAATAATACCTCATTTTATTCGTTTTCGAGATTTCTAAGAAAATCTTTTGGTTTGGTTTGTTTTGCATTTCTAGCTGGTTAATCTATTTTAAGAGTATCGCAACAAAAACCAGTATTAAAAACCTTTATAAATTTCTCAAAAACAAGGAAAATAAATAACCTTCTGGTTATTTAAGTTTTAAGTTATGTTTAATGCAGAATATTTGTCATACTGTTTGTAGTTATTTAGTAAATAAAAATGTAAGTTTTAGGTGTGTTTTTTTGCCGATTTTGTGTTTGTTGATTCAATTTTTTGACTGTTACTTTAATGTTCTGTAAAAAAAAGAAATGAATCACCGAACGCGAAATCGGCATAAAAACGTAGTTAAAACATGATAACATAACTTAAAACTTAAATAACCATAACGTTATTTATTTTCCTTGCTACTGAGAAATTTATAAAGGCTTTTAATATGGGTTTTGTTCCAATGCTCCTAGAATAGATTGACCAACCAGAAGTACAAAACAAAGCAAACTAAAGATTTTAAGTGTACTGTTTCAAAAGACCATTAAAATGAGGTACTATTCGATACTCCTTTCCACTTCAGATTTTTAAAGGAGTGGTTCCCGGGGGCAGGGGGTTAAAGTGGGCGAGTCAATTTTTGCCTAAAAAGTTGTCCCCCTCGATAATACTGCTTACGTGTTTCAGGAAATTTTTCAAAAATTTCCAGATTTCCAGAAATTTAGAGTAGGAAGTTTTCAATTGAACCCGGTATAAAGAAGGATGTCTTCGCCAAATGCGATTTTCCAAAAATTTTTTTTTACAAAAAATTTCCTATTTTTAATGTAAATTTACTAAGGTGGAAAATTTTAAATTTTAATGCGAAATTGAACACGTATCAATTTAAAATTATCTGCCACTTCTAAAATTTCCCTTTTGTATTGCATTTTATTTTATTACGTAAATTTCTTTGTAGTTTTTCACTTCATTGGAATCTTAAGAGCGACATTTCTTTTTTAATCGAATATTTCCGAAGTAATATTTAGTATGTTAGCATAATCTATATAAACCTTTTTCCATGAAATAATTCATATAGATTATATTATTAAAACTGTTCGGGTCTGTTAATATAAGAATAAAGACTTGAATATCAAAATTATTCATCAAAGGTAAAAGTAATGATTTGTATTTCTTGTAGCTTTTAAATGCCTTTAAACATATTTCTTTCAATATGCAACGATTACAAAACATAAATATTTTCTACAAAATATATTTATCGCATTACCTGCAACCTACATTTGACTAGCACCGTATAAGTAACAAGTTTCCTTACGCAACAACAAACAAACAAACACGTAGATCAAATAAATACTTTATACAATTATTATTACTTCTAATACCATCTGCATTTAGTATGCAAGATTTTAAACCTAAAACATTAAGTATGCCTTTTATTGGGGTATGGCACATTTACTACATACGACTACTTATTCTACGCTTGCTAACATTCAAATTTCACTTAAAGGAAACGTTATACTTAAAGAATTCCTGTCGAATAAAATATGGCTGGTATTTTATCCGATCAAAAATTTTAACTAAGACTTATACTAACCATTCGAACGTATGGTTTTCGTTTCCATTTTGGGGTCACACTTCGGTGCCCCCACAGTAGGTTAATGTACTGTTTTCTGAGGAGTGTTCGGGTTTCCATATCATTTTCCATTTCTGTAAGGCGACGGAGAAATCTATTAGCCAAATTCAAATTTCTAACGTTCAACACCATTTTACCTGCGATATGTTTCCTGGTGTAATTACGAATTTATACACTATGTATACAGGAATACAGAAGACAGATGAAGCAGTCAAAGCCCAGCCGACGTTAAAACTCCAGTCTGGGTATTTATATTCATCTCCCAGCATCTCAGCGTGATTTAGTAGTGAGAATATAAAGATCACCAATATAAAAATCGGACTTATGTAATTCCAGCACATTCTCCAAAATAGGCCTGGTCTATGGCCAATCATTTTTTCGATGTCTTTTGCGAAATTTTCTGTACCGTAAAGCCAACAGACCCCGGCAGCCTCAACAAATACCACGAATAAAATTGATAATGCCGGACCGTATACATTCAGCATGTTGACGAGATATACGCCGCCCTAAAATGTTTAATAGGTTAATTTACTGCGACACTAGATATTATAGAGTCTTAAAATTAACATTTTGTAGAGCACATACACAACCGTTCATATATTTGGGGACGATTAAAAAATACAGTTTTTTTTTAATTCGGATAAAATAAAAAGTCATTTGTAATTTAATTTACTTCTGTACATTGAGTATACTATACAAAACTAAAAATATTCCAAAAAGAAATGTTGTACTAATTATAATTATGTCTATACGGATTTTTCGTCTATATGTCCACCCTTTGACTAATTACTGCGGTACATATTCGTAGTATTCTTAGAATTAAAGATTTTAAAAATGTTGCTGGGATCTCGGTCCATGCTTGCTGGAGCTTCCTCCATAAATCTTGTGAACTAGTCACTCCTTTTTGGCGAATCCTTCTGTCCAGTTCATCCCATATTAATTCGATAGGCGACAGGTCAGGAAACTGAGGTGGCCAAATCATTCTTTTTAAACGAGCTTCTTCTTCCAGAGATGTTAGATAGTTTCTGCATATACGAGAAGAATGCTTAGGGTCGTTATCCTCTTGAAACGTAAAGTTTCGACCTCATAATCGTTCCCCACTTGGTACAGCATTCTCTTGTAATATTTTGAAATAGCCTTCTTTACGAAGTATTCCCTGTATTCTTACTAAATCACCTACAGCTGTTCCCGCAAAACAGCCCCAAACCATTACGTTACCTCCACCGTGCTTCACTGTAGGTAAAATGCACTGTTCACTAACTCTTTCACCAACCTGTCGCCTAACAAACGTCATCCGTTTGGAGCCAAATGTTTCAAATTTGGACTCATCTGTGCACAGCACGTTGCACCACTGTTCGAATGTCCAGTGTCTGTGTTCTTGTGCCCACTGCAGTCTTTTTCTTTTATTTTGAACTTTCAAAAGCGGTTTTCTGGCAGCTACTCGTCCCTTTAAGCCTGCCGCAATTAATCTTCGTTTCACGGTCGAATGCGGAATAGGATTTCTTCGTGAAACATTGACTTGCTGTTAGGAATCTGTTTCTTTTTGAAACAAGAACCATGAACTGATCTTCAGCAGCTGTTGTCTTCTTTTTGCGTCCAGAACGTTTCTTATCGGCCAAAGAACCCGTTTCCGCCACCCGTTTTAATGTTGTAAATACACCATTTTCGATATTTTTAATTTTTTCGCAATAACTGTCGTTGAGTATCCTTCATTACGTAAAGTAATAATAGCAGAACGCGTTTCGATGGAAATTTCTTTTCGTTTTGCCATTTCAGCACCACCCGTTTATTACGATAGTTAAATTTAAACTAAACTACTATCAAGATCGATTTTATTTTAAATACAAGACGATACCTGCTTTGTTTGTTGTACTAAGTGTTCTATGAATCTCACATTATTCCTTTGTGGAAATATTCGACAATATTTTCAAGTTTACGTTTATAACCCCATAAAAGGAATTTAGCCTGAGGCTGCGGTAGAATATTAATGCGTTATAAATTTGATGGGATAGAAGAGAATACTGTTGGAAATTATGTTCGTGCATGTAGAAATGTCTACTCTTTCATATAAAACACAATCAATTGTCAATATTTCAATTTTGCTTATTTTCCGGAGTTTTTCTTAGTCGTCCCCAAATATATGAACGGTAGTGTATATGAAAGACATACGGTATCTACAACAATTGTATGTAAAAATAATATCTACAGTGACTTTACCAAATGTTACAGGGTCCCCCGTACCGTATTATATTTATATCAGATTTAGTCTTTTAATCAAAAAGAATTTGCCAAATGATAGGATTTATTCCTTTTAGATAGTTCATTTTTAAATAAAAATTCCTCAAGACTTATTGTTAGCCGAATAGTTGTATTATTGTACATAGAAATTTATCGTATTTTATAGGAATCTGGAACATTAAGAGTATGATGATTAATCGTAGACACAGGATATATTTGTGTAGATGACGCCTGTCTGACCACGACTGTCTAAGGATTTAGTATCATCCTGCGTTATATTTGCTAAATTAATTATAATACAACAACATGAGCAACAACCAGAATATCGCCAAAATTGAAAATGCAGATGCACCCCATTCGCAAAAAGAAAAACAATTTTTTCTAATATGAAAAAAGCTAGAAAAATACTTTTGTTAAGAAACAGTTGAAAAAGGCAATTGCTGAAGCTATCGAAAAGTTCAAGTTGCAAAAAAAATATTTTTGGTAATTCTGTGAAAAATTCAGAATTTGTGGTGCGCTTGCAGCCAGCCTGAGAAAGGTTAACAAGCGCAAAACGTTAATGTCTAACAACGCAAGATGATATGCCGTCATCATCGGCGGCAAACTTGTTGCTTAGACAAGACATAAGATGATGTAGTGGATCGTGGTAATTAGCCATATTCCAATATATGTTTTTGGTCATCAGATTAAATGTATTTCCCTTTCCCTTCTCCAGAATGAAAACTTAGCCTAGAATAATGTTACTATTACAAAGCGTTCTGAACTATTAAATTGTTCTTGATTTTGGCTTGTAATTTTCATTCGTTAACTTTTTCTAGATATCGGTCCCCTCATATTCAATCACCCATTTAACACACTTTGTTCCTAATGCTTAAAATAGTAAAATTTTGCAAAAGTCAATAGCTAGATACTCTATCATCTTCATGTTTAATAAGTAAAAAAAAGTGTAGTACTGCATAAAAACTTCTTATGATTTGTTCAGTCTATTAAAAATACCCAATACGACGAGTGACTAAAATTAAGATTATAGGGTTCTAGTCGAAATAATATTTAAAAGGGCAAAATGTTATCAGTGTTAACAGGTTTAAGTGGGTCAAAAGGGAAACAAAATTTACCTGACTTTTTCTGTTTTTATCATTTTTGTGCAGACAATAAATCTGGAAAATTCAGTAGTTTAATGGTTTTTGTAGCTATAATAGTAATAGGGCAATTAACAGTAGTAATAATCAGGCAACTTTTGGCATGGTGTATAATGTCTATGAAAATGCGGTAATCGAAGAAAAAGCAGGAAGATACTATTATGCACGTGTATGTTCAATGCGAAGAAAATTGTTTCCGCCTTTCAACCTTCTCAAAAGTACAGGGAATATTTTAAGTGATTTGATTGACCAGTATATGCTAATAAGTTGACAACGAACAATTTTCAGTGATTTGTAATATTAAAGTTTCCTATGTCGATACTTCATACGATATGATGTTGACATTTTAGAGGATAATATCGCGTTTCAGAAGAATTGAACACAATAACTGAATTTGAACGTCGAAGAACGCAAAATAATGTCTTTCTGGAGAAAAATAGTCCAATCGATGTTCTTCTTTCGTTAATATACCCCCAATATACAGGAAGAGTCGGGAGGAAAGGACCGAAGTCCGTATACGTGCAAATAATGTTCTTATATTCATATGTTCTTATCCAATTTTCATTTGCTATAACGTGATTAAAAAATGTTATCTAGCACTCTTGTAAATGATTCCAAATTTTCACTTGTTTTCGAGTTAATACGTCTAAAAATAAAATGAAAACATCCTTGCATTGACTAGTACCCATGTATTATATTTTTTTTTTCATCGCAAAAACCTCCTTTGCTGTTAATCATCGCTCGAACTATTCTAGGCATTCTTTCGATAAGTTTTGTTAAAACGGATTGTAGAATATTAATCCATTCATGTTGCAGAATATTCCGTAAATGTTCTTGTGAAGTTGGGCATATTTTTCGAATCCTCCTGTCGAGTTCATCTCACAACAACCCTATAGGGTTCAAATCTGGGCTTTGTGGGGGCCATGTCATTACTTTCAGGGTGTGCTGTTCTTCTTGCTCCTTTAGATAGTTCTTACACACTAACGCAGTGTGTTTTGGGTCGTTGTCACTGTAGACACAATGCAGTTCGGGATCACTTTTCGGTTTTAGATCTTCGGACATAAACTCGTCGATTTTGCCCAAAAACCCCAAACTTTGACTCGTCACTCCAAAGCACGTGTTTCCAATCATCTAACGACCAATCTAGATGAGAACGGGCCCACTGTAGCCGCTTTGCTTTGTTGCCCCGACGTAATAAGGGTTTTCGAATGGCAATGCGTCCATGAAGGTCCGCTTGTTGAAGTCGACGTTTTACCGTACTCGCCGAAACTTCTTCACGGCCGCGATTGACTTCGGCTGCCATTTGTGGCGCTGTTAATTTTCTATTGCGTTTGCCTAATAATACGATTCTCAAATCTTCAGCTTTTGTTGTTTCCCTAGATGCTCCAGGACGAACACGATTTTCTATAGTTCCAGTTGTCCGATATCGCTTTATGATGTCATTTACTGTTGAATGAACTTCTCATATTTATTTTTTCAGCAATTTGTCGCCCCGAATATCCTTCTTCATACAGCGTAATAATGCGTGAACGTTTTTCTACATTGGTAGGCTTGTCGCGTGCCATTTTGAAGTAAATTTTCTTAAAACTTTCGCGCAAAAACGACAGATGCACACCAACACACGTTTAACAGTAAAATGAAGCTAATTTATATCTTTACGCCTGTGATAAATAAACAAGAATGATACTAAATGTATTGTTCGTTAATAATCCCCAAACGACCCGTTTCAAAAGATCGGTACTTACGAGAAATTCTTGGAATGATAATAAAAGGGACTTTATTGTTATTGTCGCAATATTTCTACTTTACATAATAATTTATGGCTTTAACCCTTTAGAAAAGAGTGTATGCTTAATATTTTTCTAATTTTATGTATTAATAATTGTATACAGTGCGATATAATAGATTTTTATTGTATGACCGAACTTCACTGAGTTTGCGTTTAATTGTCTCACACCTATAACTACAAACAAAATGAGTTAAATTAGCCAAATACCAAAATCTAAATCACACATAAACAATTTACTACAAAAATGTTTATGTATGAAATTTTGTTTATTATATCGACTTATTAATTTTTGGATGAAAACGGTCAATTAAAAGCACTATTGATTCACAACTTTATAAAATGAATAGCACTTGCGATAAAAGATAACAAAAAGTCTTCATCCATTCTTCACACGTCCAAAGCTTTTATAGTATCACGCAATTTGGTTGAATCTAGTGAGTTAGTCTTATGTTTGATTTGGAATTGGAAACATCTCATTGTACCTTCACATTTAACGATACAGATGCCAATACGAAAGTAGTTTCTGATAGGCTTTTAAGCTGCATCACTTAGCACTCAACGGTGCCGGAAAATAATTTTGTTGCTGTTTATAGAAATTAGTGACGTAAACTGAGAGGCAAATAGGGGTGTGAGAAGAAAAACTCGGAGCAACGCTGATGGCTGGTGCTTTCACTCCTGCATTTAGCATTATTTTGGTTATCGTTTCTAGGCACTTTTTTTTTTGTTTTTAATATGATTAGTGATGATACTATCGGATAGCAAATCAAATCGGGTGTTATTGACAATACTAATAACATTTTTTAATGAGGTGTTACCGATTTCTTCCTTAATCAATACGTTCTCCTACATAAGCAAAAACGCTAATTAAAAATTAATACCCCTGCATAATGTATTACAGATTTCATTAAATATGTGTTGTCCATTTAATAATTTTTGGCCGTTGTATTGTAAATATTACGTCAAGTATTCACAACTGAATACTTACGTAAGTTGTAGTAGGCAAGGCACATATGTATATACTCAACAGTAGTAGACCAACGAATATTTCACGATGTCTACCCAGCACTTTAGGGTATTCATCGCAAAGAGCCGTTATCATTGCCTCCAGGCCTCCAAAAGTGCTATCCAACCCTAAAGTAATAAGCATCAAAAAGAATATAATCGACCAAAATACAGATCCGGTCATAGTTGCTATTGCTTCAGGATATACGATGAACACCAAACCCGGACCTGAAAACAAATTTGATTTAAAATAGGATTATTAACGGAAAATCAAAATCAAAACAAACCTTCCAGTCCTACTTCTTCTATGGACTTGTTCTGCTCTCTAGCCATATAGCCTAGTACAGAGAATATTACAAAGCCAGCGAGAAAACTAGTTAAACAGTTGATAGTGCTGGTTATTAAAGCATCCCTGTAGCAATTGTTATTAAATTTATTATAACTCGCTAATGCAAGCAGAGTTCCAAATCCAGGTCCAAGGGAGAAGAATATTTGTGACGCTGCATCTATCCACACTTTTGAGCTATAGAGCTTGTGCCATTGTGGAGTTAGGTAATACAAGATCCCCTCGCCTGCTCCAGGAAGTGTTACTCCACGTACAAGTAATATTATTAGTACTACATATGGTGCCAAAGCAGTTATCCATACCGCCTAGAAACAAATTTAAAAATTAAATTTGGTTTCGAATTCACTTCTGTAACTTACTTTGCCAGTGCTTCTAACACCTTTCCAAAGGGAAAAATATACTAAGACAAAAACTGCAAATACACATAATGCGAGAGTAGGTTTTATAGGCCCCATACGGTCTAAGCCGTCGGATTTGTACTGTTCTAAAACTTCTCGTCTAGAAGAATATAAAAATAAAAAATAATATGACTCTTTCGAAAACGTTGTTGAAATTGTTAAAATAGGAATATACAAAATATGTCTAACATAATTATACAGGGTGTTCACCTACCTAGTCCTTTTCTGAGTAAGTTAGAGGGAGAGCTTTTAAAAAAAAATATTCGGAGACAAGTGCTGCACAATGTAAAGTTATATTCAATTTCTGTCTCCGCAGCGCACGATACGTATTTAGTTTTTGAAACACCCTGTATATGATCATGTTTTTGAATGACTCTCTTCACTTTCATATATGCTTAATCAAATAAAATTTAAATCACCGCTGTAGCTTGTAAGACTTTAAAAGTATTGACCGTTCTTTAAACATTTTAGAGAATTCTGAAGTTATGTTAATTATTCCAAAAACTAAGGTATGTGCCCCGTATCAGTTGGCTCGCTTTCCAAAATTCTAACATTTTTATGAAAATGGGAAAACAGACATGCTAGCTACGGACAAATCAGCGTGTTATGAAGTGAAGAAATTGGAAAACATGTTTGAAGAAAGATATGCCGTAGAAAAGTTCAAAATTGTTATTCTACGAATCAAAAAGTTACTAATTTATTTACGTTAAATAAAAAACCATTATTCACAGCCAAACAAAAGGAAAATGGACTGAAATCTGCAAAAGAGCATAAAAGTCGGCTTCCTGAGCAGTGGAATTGGATTCATTAGAGTGATAAGTCTCGATTTGAATTTTCTATGGGTGATAGCAGAAGCAGATTCGTTCGACAGAAACATATCATAGCATATCATACAGAATGCTTAAAAAGGAAGGTAAAACTTCTACTTTCTGTTATGGTGTGGGACTCGAATTAAGGAGCTGGGATCCAAAGGTATAATAATATACAAGCTGCTCCATTTAAAAAACCAAACTTGTATTGTGCGCTGCGGGAATGCTCTGTATATTTGAGAATAACTTTATGTTGTGCAACATTTATCTCTAAAGTAACTGTGTGAGATCATCTTAATGATACAAATGAACCTAGTGACATAATTTCAACTGATGTAGTTTGGCCTGATGATGTGATTCACGACGAAACTAGTAAAAAAAAGACCCTCTTTCATTTCTATCATTTATCTCTAAACATTTATTTGAAAACTTTCTATGTAAATTACTCAAGACAGGAACTATCTTCCGCTCATGCACTAGGTGTACACGCCGTATAGTTATTTCGCCTAGATTATTTTCTATATTAAAATACATCTTTGAAATGGATAATACAAGAAGGGATGAAACAATTTCGGTCTGCCCTAGAGGCACTCCCAGCCATTTTTGCAATCATCAAATATCATACTTTTATAGTAATACCTGAATGCTATGTTGTGTTGTTGTTATTCTGAAAATTTAAACAGTTTTCCACATGTGGAAGAAATCGACGAATAACAATGAAAGAACAAGCAAACATTTTCTGGGAAGTGCACAACTTTTATCCGGTTCATCCTGGAACACCCAAGCAGTTGATTGTTGCTTAATTTCTGGCTCGGAGGAATATATCCAAACTCCGTCACATGTTACGATGTTATATAGGGATTTTGAAGTTTGAGTTTTTTGACCAATTTTGCTTTGGTTAAATTATGCGAAGTCCACTGCAAACAGATTGTTTTTGCAGATAAATGTTCATACAAAGTCCGAAAAGTCTTCGATAAGGTACATGCCGATCCTCTTCAGTCACGTTGCGCACAGCATAGATGTTTTTTGGAACAACAACCGATTTTGATCGACCTTCACGAACGATGGAAGGATAACCTCAAAATTCTACAAAGCAGTATTTTTTAACGGCGCTTTATTACCAAAAGGAAGTGATTCGAGGCATTATTGCTGTGAAAGGTCTTCACTAAAATCGTAAAAAATCATCCAGCGAAAACATTTACGTGAAATTTGGAAGAAGTTAGTCTGGGCATTTTAAGAAGAATTTAATTCTCAGAGTATACATCTATGAAGTAGATAAGGAAATATATTCAATTACAAGGTGTTTTGCTTTCGGTACAGGTAAACTTTACACAGATATAAAGTATTGATTCGCAAGCATTTTCTCTGTTATTGGTACAATTTTTAAACAATTTGCACTTACTCAAAAAATTCTCTGGCAGGACTGGTAGCGTTAGCAAACAAGTGTTGTTCTCTAACGGGTTTACAAAACTTCGTGTTCCAGTAATTTTCACAAGTCGTCCAAGGTAAACTGGATTGAAAAGACGCTAATAAATAATAGACTGCCCAACCGATGATGGTGTTGTAATACATCCCCATATATAAATCGATTAGGCATATAGCGTATCCAACACCTGTAAAAATATAAACATGAGCAACAATAGATTTACCTTTGAAAGGAGATCTACATGCGGAATTAAATACGAATTAACCAGTAAGGATTGTAAAGTAAATGTTTTCGAAAGTGTAATTAACCCTGACATAACTTTCAGCCTCATTGACCTATGCGACGTATATACATAATGTACACAATGTAGCTGACTAGGGTGTTTATAACAAGATCATTCATGGTGATTACTACAAAGGACAATGATATATTATCCAATCTGGTTCCGAATAATCAATAGTTACATTTTGCGGACATTTAGACAGACGGATTTAGAGAGTTATTCTATTAACAATTTAGTTAGATATTTTATGTATATATTAAAAGACTATTTTTTTGAAATTTGCTGAAGGTACTAAATTAAAAACGTACATAAGAATTTAAACAACTATACGTAAAGATGTAGTACTAATCTAATTCAGTATTAAGCCTGCAAAAACGAGTTGCGCTTCACAAAATTAGCAGAGACTAGATAGGCTCGTTTTTATTCATTTCATGAGAATGGGTTCGTGTTACCTGCTGGTTTCCTCGAGAATTGACAAAACACGAGTCTGTCTAGTCTCTGCTAATGTCGTGAAGCGCACGGATAGTGTACTTGTTTCTGCAGGCTTATTAATTACATAATAAATGTAATGGCTTGATTAACACGTCTCTTCGCCATAAATATTTCTTTTTAATAAACGGTTTTTGCGCTCTGAAAATTTATTTGTGGTTACTTCGGTTTTGTCATATTTTTTTTTTTAATTTATTTTTATTATTTAGCAACATTAAAGTTGCTTCTTGAAATATTATAATTAGAGAGCACTTTGTTAAATTTGACATTTATATCGTGCGGTGACGACTTCAGGCCCGGCGTAAATTGAACTTACACGTACACGTTACGTCCATCCCACACATGTAGGAATTTACGAAACATGGTCACGCCGCATATTGGGCCCATTCGACGGTCAACCCATCCAGTATTGCATCTATGCTTCTTCGATCACGTGGGTGGGCCTGATGTGTGCCTGTGCTGGGTTCAATTTGCGCCTAGCTTTGAGGCGTGTACAGTTAGATCCTAAAGAGTTTAAACGTCATTAAGCGTTACTATGGCCCCAGCATTAGAAAAAAATCGGTTGGTTTCTACTTTTTGTGAACAAACTTTTGGCCGTATCATCGGCTTAATTAGATTTCTGGTGTCACTGGAAGGCGAAAATTAATTGGCAGTTGATTTTCGTCTCTGGCATGTTTTACATGCTGAGTTACCGTGCTAACTGTTGCCTACCATATTTCCCTCTCCTGAAACGTCGAGTTTTCGTTTAACAAAAAGCGATAAGACACGGTCCAAACCCGAAACACGTTTAGTTTTAGCTATTTTTTTAATTTCTCAGTTTTTGGTAGATAATGTATGTATATGTAAAGTTGAATGGTGTCTAATGTTTAGCCAACGTTCTATTGGACCCGTTAGATTTTCTTTATATGACTTATTGTAGTCTTATGCAAGTTTGTGAATAAAGATTTATTATTATATTTAGGAATCTGAAACTTTACCCTGGTAATTCTTAAATGCACGGTAGCTAACTCTGTCAGAGCAGGCCTTCTAATCATTAGACTAAGGTGCAATTGATTTGATTAATTTTTCTATTTACATTAGATCATAAGATGATCTATCACCTTTGCACGATTACTTAATCTATTCCGTGTATTCATGCAGTCTTCCAGTAGTTTTCCTTTCTTTCGGTCAGGGATACTGTACCATTTTGGGTTTGGGTTAGCTACCCAGTTATTAGTTTGAGATTGTGTGATTTTTATTTTTTGGGTCAATAACGTTACTAGGCTTGCTGGTAAGCGACTTCGATTTGAGTTCTTTCAGCAGATTTTAGCAGTCTGCACCATGCTAATGTGTAGTGGTTCGACGTTAAGTATAATGAAGGTTTGCCTTAATCTAACAGCCCTCAGTGATTTTTATAGCTCTCGTTGTATATGAACATATTAGTGTTTATAGCCAGCTAATAGCCTTCATTTGCAGTGTGCTTCTCCAACAACAGGTACAACAGGTTATCTATCACATGTACATACAGTGACTATTCTCTAGTTAACACTACTTTATTACGCGCCCTATTAATACCTATCTACTTCCATTTGTATTTATTCATCAAGCCTAGATCCTTTTATTTTATATTTAGTAAAACAGGTATTTGCAATATATCCCACAAAAAATGAGATATACGTCACTATATTTAGATATCCCCTTTCTTTAGTTGTAAACATCGCGGCTATTAAATTCTCAACTGTACGTGCAATGGTCCTCATACGTAGGATCTTACAGAATGAGCTTATGTTACTCACAGCAGATTTGAAATTTGTAAACATATTTTGTTGGAAGGGATGAACATTAATAAAATATCAGCACATCTTTTCAACTTCTGGTTTCACTTAAAAAAATCTAAATTTCCCTTCTTTAAGTGGATTGCCCTTATTTGTATAAAAGAACCGAATTTAGCAATTAATTTGATGTAAAGCTGACCCATTTCGATAGGTTTTAACCTTACCGTCTTAAAGCTTGATTAAACTTGATTTTCATAAAGATTTTCGCAAAAATATCATAGCACTTTATAATTATCGTTGGTTAGTAAGTTATAAAGATGGGTAATTGAAAAGTATTTCCATTTTTGTGCTTGTATTACACGCAGGGTGCTAGTATTTGTTGATCAAACATGTTAAACTTTAAAAATTATCTCCGTAATTTTAAATACAGCACCCTGTATATTTCTATTGTAGAAAATTGAATATTAAATTCTTCATTCAATGATATTACAATTCCCTATACCTAAAAGTGTATATTATCCTGTGAGACAGTGTATAATAAATAAATCATAGTAATAAAAATCAAATTCGCATGTAGTACGCCAAAAAAATAGCGAAAACGTCCCATATATAGCCGAAAATATTAACTTAAATTGTACGTAAAATTTAAAACATTCTACTAGGGTAGGTATCAAGATATCCCACGCAACCTTTATATATCTGCCTAAGACTAATGCTGATTTGTTGATTTTGTTAATTCAAGTTAAGTAAATCTTCCATCGGACCAAACATAGTGCAAAATTATCAACCAACTATCTGGTAACAATGTTATATTTACGGTACGCGCTCTAAAATTTAATTACATCGATAAAATCTAGGAAATAGGGATTTTTACGTAAGATGAAGTTTCATACACTTTTACCTTCTATGGTAGTTTTATGTCTTATTTTCTTCGAATTTAGTAGAATAATGTTCGTAGAATTAAACGAAAGTCTAAATGTTTGTGCGAGATAATTTCTGATATTTTTGTATGTTGTTGGTGGCATTGAAACTTTCAAACAGTAGAAAGCGAAAGTAAATTTCGCGATGAGAAATAACCCCTATCCTCGTTAAGCATACTCAAAGTTACCATTCCAAACAGCTTCTGTTTAATTAAGATTCCTTCCGAAAACTTTCGAACAAGTTGCACCTGCAGGAAACGTAAAATACTCGTTAGCGTTAAATCGCCGTTTAATCTTCAATAACTTGTATATGTCAGACGGACTGAAACGAAGTTAGTTGTCACTACAATAATTACATATCCGCACACTGTTTACTCAAATTCATTTAAGCGTTGCACTTTCTTCTTGTGCGCGTTAGATTTGGACAGAGGGAAGAGCGGACTATGCTTTTGGTCACTTTTCTCGTCGTTTCAAATTGAGAACACAACTTTGGCGATGTAATTTCATACAATTAGTAGTAAATCTTTGGCAGGCTTTGCAATAATGTTCTTAAATACAGTTGACTTTTTGTAGGCGTAGATATGTATTATTGGGGTATACCTTCACCAGTAATAAGAGAAATCCTTGCAGCAAAGACAATATGATCATAAAAAAATCGAAGGTGAAAGAATGGTAGAGTGGATCATTTTTTATTTAATTTCAATTATTCTGTAAATGCTTTGACCTAGTATTTAGTATTAGTATTAGTATAATTGGGCAGATGCACTCTTTTAGATGCGACCTTAATAGATTTATTGTAACAGAATGCCCTTACGTGTGTTAGAGAAGATGGAGGCTCTTAATAAACCTTAATATTACTTTAGGATCTTCGTCCCTCAATTCAGTAGATGTCAGGGACAGTTTACTGAAGTGTTGCTGTCGAGTGCGATTGATGGCAGCACAATTGCATAAAATGTGTTGTTCTGCCGTCTCCAGATCTTCTAGGCATAGACGACATATTTGATCTTCAGCTTTTCTTAGATTGAATAGGTGATATTTTAAGGCTGCATGACCTGTTAAAAATCCCGTCAGTAATCTGAAATCTCTTTTGCTGAACGATAGCACTATTTTTGTTGTCTTAGGCGAGCCTGATATAAATGCTTCCACTTTTTTTGTCCTGGAACATTTTCCCAGTAGGGGCTTTTGACCGTCCTCCCATGCTTTGATTACTTGTTTTATGTGGCTCTCTTGTAGGCCACAGAAGGGATTAGGACCGATGAAGAGCATGTTGGCTGCTTCCCTAGCCAGCTTGTCTACCTTTTCATTGCCTTCGACCCCTTGATGGCTTGGGACCCATCGCAAAGTAACGTGGTTTTTATGTCCCAATTTCCTTAAATTGTGTACACATTCGTGAATCAGATCAGATTCATATGAGTAGGCTTTGATAGCCCTTATAACTGCCTGACTGTCATTGAATATAGTTATGGTTGCGTCTCGTATCCCTGTCAATGATCACCTTGTAAGGCTGATCAAAATTGCATTGCATAGAGATCTTGTCCTTTGCAATATGCATCAAGTAGTTTATGCTGGGATCTTCAAGGATTATAACATGCCCTTTAAGATCCCCAGGCTGCAATCCCTTCCTACTGCTTAAAGTGAGGGCACTCAATATAGCCTGTTTCTGAATGTGGATGTGAAGCGGCGTTAGTCCCAGCAGGACTTCCAGGGCTGTGAGATATACATGTACGCATCATACCTGTGATGTTGAGAAAAACAAGCCTCTGAATTTGTTGGAGCTGCTGTTGCACAGTCTTCTGAGTTGTTTTTGGCCATCAAACCAGAGAGGCGTAAGTGATCATGAGGATTTTTCCTGTAGGTTAGACACGTGAGAGTCTCATGTTAGTTTCTTGTCGAACGTGACTCACAATATTTAACTTCATCGCTGAAGTGAATCATTTTCCCTTCAAGGGAGAGTGTATTCAAGCAGACTTTCCTTTTCTTTGTGGAAGGAACGATTGTAATCTTTTCCGGGTTTATGCGCAGGCTGTGATTTTGACACCATTTATATGTATCGACCAGAGTTCTTTGCATAAGTTGTAACATAATATTTTCATATTTTCCGCGGATCATGATTATCAGGTCGTCAGAGTACCTTTGTAGCTCATATCCGGTGGAAGAGATCATCTACAACCAGGCACCAAATCAGAGGTGACAAGACCCTTCCTTGAAGGCAGTCTCTGTCGGCTCTAACTGTTGTCGTTTTTAATCCCAGCGTAGTGCTTATTCGTCGACTTTGGAGCATGGCTTTAATTCATTTTGTAGTTGACGCAGAGGTCGCTCTCTTGACGCTCTCGAAAGAGGTGTTGTCAAAGGCACCCTCTATGTCTAAGAAAGCACTAAGAGCTATTTCTTTTGCCATTAACAACGCCTCCAGCCCGGTAGGCATGTTGATTGGGAGATAGCGGGTTTGTTATAAGCACTTCATTCCTTAGGTACTGGTCTAGTACCTTTTCCATTCCTTTAAGCAGGAAAGAGGAGAGACTGATAGATCTATACGCTTTAACCTTTGCGGCTGATCGCCTTCCTCGTTTAGGTATAAATATCACGTTAACGTCTCTCCACAACATTGGTAGGATTGGAAGGATAACGTCTATACCTTTCTGCAGTAACATTGGGAAGACACCATCTCCCCCAGATGCTTAAACTTAAAATCTCGATTTTTTGCAGCAGGTGACTTAAAGTCTCAGCTAACATACATCGGGTACAAATTAACTTCAGTAATGGATATTGAGATGTATTTGTAATGAAAAAGTATACGTAACATATGATCCACTATAAACCACAACGATTCGCTGGTCCGGTCACAGTGAATCATCAGGTTTTACTAAATTAAAGACCAATTTTACAACGTCTAGTGGTTAGTGTACTGTCTTGATGATGAAGATTGTGATGTGAAGATTCTGGTTGTGTTTCCAAAGAAACATTTTCTGTTGATGACTTTGGATGGCTGTCTGCTAGGCTTGCGACTGGAGTATTATCGATATCATGGGTTAGTGATCTGTTAGGTGTCTTAGATGACAAGAAGTCCACATCAGTAAAAATATTTACTAATATTTCTCATCATTCAACTATCTATGACGGCATTAACAGCATATTTAAATGGTTTGTATAACCAAACTTCTAAAGGTTGCAACTTTGCCGTCGAATGAGGAAAGATTGGTTAGTATCGTGACTCCATTTTCCTTCGCCAGATTGATCACTTCTATGGAAATATGGGCTTCATAGTTGTTCATAATGAGAACACTTGGGTGTTCCGTAATACTATTGGTGTGGTTTATGAAGCGCTTCATTGTTTTAACAAACAATTCGCTCTTCATTCAACTCGATTGCGTGCTAAATCTAGTGACCCATTTAACATATGTTGTCTTAGAAAACACTTGTATATCCTTGAAAATAATTGTACGTCCTTGTACTGTCAGCGAATGCAGAATTACGCGACATAACTTCTCTAAGTTTTGTGCAAAAAATATTCACATTGTGTTGGTTAAAGGATGTCGCCCTCGCTAAATTACAACTTTCAAGTGTTCTAAGACTCAGTTCCTTGTGCCTCCTCCACAAACTACAGAGCCACTCTTTACTTGAAAACTTATTTTCATGCCATTTTTCTGTAACTTTAATTCCATTAATCGCTGCCATTTCGTACGTCAGCTGCCGAACTTCTTGTTGCGTTAAGCCATAAAACATTTGCCTGCTTCCGATTATCACTGAAATTTTCTTCACTGCATAGTTTGAAGTAAGTCTCATATGACCCTCTGAATTTTTAATTTTCCGGTAATATCTTCGAAAAGTAGTAAAGGGAATTTCTGCTAATTCTGTCATACTTTTATGGTCTTCTTTTCATTTTCTATTACATATATGGCATGTTGCATTTGTTCTTCTGTATGCATGCCTATGTTAGTCCCTGTTCATTGCACGATGAAACTAAAAAGCTACTAATCTATATTATAGCTGTTGAATATAGTGAATCACATCGATGAGGCACAGCCACTGTGGCCCATCAAATGTATCCGTGCCAATTTCAAATTCAAGTAAAACGCCGCACTTACAATGATAAATAAAAATAGCTAATACAAAGAAACGTTATAATTCATAACATGGGTTCACAAATACAAAAAATTTCAACTTATACGGAAAAAACTTCCATATTTACGTAGCAAACACTATAGAAACGCGTGTCTGCACTCTTCAATAACTCGGTGCACCCTGAAGTCCTAGTTAAACGTTTTAGTTTGGGTTGTATTCGTACATTGAACACAATTGCATACGATAATATCATTTCCCATTCCATTGCTTTGTTCATTTCGAATACTTTCAATGATAACTGTTTGGTGATCTGTAAGTGCTTTAAGATTTATAAGATACGTTAATACACATCAAATGCAATCTAGATTGAAATGACAAAATATACGGATCTATGATTTACATTTAATTGCACCCACTAGAAACAGCAAAAATGTATAATAATTTAGAAATAATAATAATAACAATGTTAAATTATTTTTTTCTAATTAATTATAATACGCAGTAATTTTTGCTATAAGCAGTAATGCAAACCTATCTTATTTAATGGGATGTTAGACACTAATTCAGAAAATTCTCGAACGAAAAAAAACGTTGCGGGATAAATAAAGATTTATTACCTTGTCAGAGAAGTCTTAAGGTCATGCGATTGCATAAAATAAACAGCAAAAGTATCCCATACGTATGTAGTATTGCAATCGGGCTGATAGTAAAAATTTGAAATTGAAATGCCCCTCTTGATGAATACAGCTCGAGTAGAAGCAGGTTGCTATCCGCCTTCGTTTATACCAGTGGTGAATGTCAAAGATAAACTACTAATGAATTGAACATGAGCAAAAATTTGATTCCACTCGCGGCTAAAAGGTTTCTGTTGTTTTCATTACATCTTCAAACGCCAATTCACTTTGGATGAATTGATTTTTCCCCTGCATTTCAATTGCTAAATCATTTAATGTTTACGTAACGAAAACGATCTTGTTTATTACTGCATAGAAGAAGTGATGCGCCGCGTAAATGACGCCGACCCATTATCTCATTTTAAAATAATTGAATAAAGCAAAACCGCTTTTACAGTGGATAATAGATTTGTAGCGGCGTTTGTATTATTCTTTTCACAATTTTGTTTATTTATAAGCAATAAATAACTTAAAAAATAAGTTACTTAGACTAACACTGGACAACAATCAATTTGGGCGGTAGTTTAAAATATGAAATAGAATTTGTCTATAATTCCAAATTGTCTTGTTCGTCAATGACGAACTACATTATTACAAACCTAAGTATGTGATTTATAACATTTTCCACATCAATTATCGATAAACGGTCTCGCACTTGAAAACAGTATGAATTAACCTGAGGCTATCGCATAAACAGGTCATACAACAGCAGGAAAAAAGAAAAAACTTAAATGTGCTTTCAAAAAAAATCGGGGATAAGAGATATTATTATACATTATCCAATTCAAAATGTGACAATTAAAAATTTAATAGTGTTAATCGTAAATTAACGAGTTGTGCAGTAACTTGGCTATTGAAGTAATAATAATATATGTAGTTAGGGAGCTGGTGGTAATTTTGATATATATGAATTCACATCTATGTGATTTACAAAAAATGAAAGCTGAGCTTAGCTGATTTTTAAATATTGAAATTGCAGAAAAAAAAATGTAATATATTATATCATTGTGTCTGCCTTTGATATGTTCTATTAAAGAGAGTGTAGAAATCACACATGTATGGAAGGCAGACGTCCAGATTGCTGCATTTTTTATAATAATAAGTACAAACAGGAAAAGAAATAACTCTGTTAAATCATTTCATCGTTCTTTTTTCTTGAAATTTTTATCTTCAATCGAATCTGTAGGAAAATATAGAAAGAAGCCAGACATGGAGCTTTCTCATTAAAGGTATAATTCCAAAACCAAATATTCGGATTATTTATTATCTGTTTTAAATTTATTTTTAGATAATTTATTTATTACACACTAGAATTTGCTTCCTTACTTTCATCTTCATTACCTTCGATTTAGTACATGGTGGATTCTTCAAAAAACAGAGTGTTTACCGTTTATACTAATTTTACAAAGAGAGAACCTCTGATGACGAACGCAACGGTGAAAGTACTGAAGTCACAATCACAGCAGGCTCCCTTTGTTTGCAGGTACCCAAAAAATAAGATCTAAAAATGTAATAATCAACAGACTGTCTCATTAAAAAAAACTGAACACCCTGTACACTTGGGCATCAATCATCTTCCCTAATTTATTTATTGCATGCTATCCATTCATAATCATTGTCTTTAACGCAGATTTTATCATTATTATTATATTACCCAGAAATATTCTGTCTGTAAAAGTAATGCGATTTAATTTCGCTTATTTCAGAATAGAATAAAAGTAAAATGATAGAATACAACGAAATTAAATGAACAACAAAATAAACAGCGTAGAATATGAATTACAAGTATGGAAAATTATATACCGGTGAAAATAGTGCTTGAAATTGAGACTTTTGTGTGATGTGATATTTTATAACTTTGTTAAATGCTTTTAATCGGTTCAGAAATATCAACTTATTTAATGTTTTAATTAATTAGTCAATTAATTAGTTAGCGGTTTTAAAACTACCTTTAAAGATCGGCACCTCCACCATTTCTAAACTAAGGTAAAACTTTGGGTTTATGATTACACCCTTTATTAAAATTATTATTATAAACTTATTTTATTGTTTTTCAAAATTGATTGTGTTAATTTCGTTGCGTTAATATATACATACATAAAAATATATGTAAATGGGATTGGAGGGCTATGTGAAATGATGTGAAATGATGTGTCTGCCTTTTCATTTTAGGTGAACTAGAAATTTTGAATGGACGTTTTTATTGTAGTTATTGTCAGTTTCTTTTCTTCTTTGTGTTTTTGAAATTTCTATTTTTCTATCACTAATGCTTCAAAAGCATACATTCAAACGTTTCGTAGCTGTTAAGAAAGATGAACAAAGCAAAATTATATGAATTTAATATTTTCCAATTATTTTCTTTCTGTTTTAACTTAATTATCTTCTATTTCCTCTTAAATGGATTTATAAATAGGGCGCTGCGTTTGTATTCCCGACCTTTTAAAGTTTGAAATCGAAAAGCGTTTTCTTTGATTTAGTTTCGCACTCTATTGTTTGTTTACCGGAGTTGAGTAGCAACTTGCGAATGTATTCTTTTTAATAGATTCCATTTTATTTGTCTTTGTTTTCGCTAAGTAGATTTAATTTGTCTTTTATAAACAATTAAAATTTTAGACTTCGAAAAATACGAATAAATAGAAAAGTCATATCCGCTGATAAGGATAAGGATGCACACGATTCACTTCTTGCAGACACTTTCTGCAACAATAGAACCGCCTTGCAAAAGATAACTAATATCTCAGTAAGCGTTTTTAATATATAATATGATCGAAATAATGTTAGCTTGAGTGTTAACAAATTCATCAAACTGTGTGTTAGTAGAGGTCAGTATATTTTCTAAGCTCTTCTGTCCAAACCTTAAATATTTTTTTTTTAACTCCAAGTCTCGTTCGTTAACTGGAATTTATATCCGAAAAAGACCTATTACCTATGCAAAATCGCAAGAAGGCGATTAAAACATGGGTTGAGAATTGCGAAAAATGTTCATGAAGAAAAGATTCCAAAATGTCTATTTTCAGAGTGAGTGATCGCGGTCGGAAAGTTGCGTCTTTGTGAATGCTTTGTTATCAGGTGTGGTTCAAAATTATATCGAAATCTACAGGACGTCTCACAAGTTTGTAGCTACCGAAAGTTGAATGTGTTCTCGTTAAACTTCGAGGCAAATGCAATACGAGGTGTCGCTATTTATAAACGAAACTGTTGTTATAAACACCATTAATTGCAAAAATCGTACATCTTTATTCAACTTCACAGCTCTGTCTCCTATATCTATACATCACTGCATACGGATCTTCCACCGTTCATAATAATATTGTAGATCATTAGTTGTTAACCCATTATTTTCTTTATGGACTGAAAATGAGTTGTGTCAAGACACTTCCCACTTTGAGGAAGAAAAAGAAAGTACACGGAGCAGATCTTGAATATGGGGGACGTTTAAGAACTGGAACGTGTTTGCCGGTTAAAAAGTTCTCCACCCCACAATGCCGTTTCTAGATCTTTTGGCCTAGAAACGTATTTCAGTGTTGCAACATCCTCTATAATTACCAGATCTGGTGTTGTATTACTTTTTTTTTCTTCCCAAAGTGAAAAGTGTCTTGGAGGGAGCTCACTTTCAGTCTGTGGAAGCTAAAGCAACAACCGCGAGGGTACTGAACGTGTTTACAGTTAATTGCTTGCGGATAGAGTTTAAAGGAGATTAAATAGATCATATTTATAACAAGAATTACATTTCGTATGATATAATTGTCCTAAAACTAAGGATTTTAGAGTTGTGTATATGTGAATTTTGATATCCAGATATAAATGAACCTAATACATACGCGCTTATATAGTTCTCAATCAATAATGAGATGGGCACAATATTGCCTTAAGTTATTATATGATTTTAAACCATGCACACAATCAGACCTTATAACAAGAAAAAAACTGTTTTGAAAAATTTCCGTACACAAAGGCTGCCGAGTAAACTCACCCTGTACATACTTAGGCATTTTTTAATGTACGCAATTCTCTAACCATGTTTTAATCGTCTTCTTTCGATTTTGCATAGGTAATAGGGCTTCGACGGATATAAATTCCTATTCGTATTTTTTGAAGGATGAAATTAAATATCCTTTTATTATTGAATTGGATTTATTAGTATTACTTCAGTGAATATATCTATTATGCGCGAGCAAGCAGAATTCAGAATTCATTGAGAGCATACGCACTTACCAAACCGAAATCTTTGCGGTCGATTAACCCTAAAACGTATCAATTGACGCAGCAACCGGCGAGGGATCATGTACGGATATTATCCTTTTTTGTATAGCACTTTCTTTCATATACAGATTATTCAAAAAGCTAACGAATGGACTTATATACGTATTTTGCCGTCAAATGCTGCATCAATAGGAGCTTGATTAGATAACTGCCTTTGTGATGTAATCGCTGACTTATCATATACGCACTGGCCGTGTCCTCTGCATATTCAGCTTTAGATGATGTTCCGTCTTATCTTCAATTTGTCAATTTCGCTTGGTTTTAGGGAAACTATTTACGTCAATAACTACCATTTAAGGTTTATAGATAATATTATAATCGATTTTTATTGAAGAAAGAGATCACCGACTGTTGGTATAATCATCTTGTATTAATATTGTTAACTCCAATTCTGGAAAAATTTGAAAATAACAATTTCTGCTAATTTTATGGCCATATTTTTTTACGGTACATTTTATTTTCTAGTCGATAAACACGTCTACTGTAGCAGGCCTAAAGTTAAATAAAAAAAAAGTCCAGGAGGCTGTATAATAATAATAATTAATTCAGATATTCCACATTAATTAAAAAATGCAGAAAATTGTAGACAAAAACGAGTTATACAACCTTAGGGTGGGGTACATCAAATTTAGCTACACTGCTTTAACCTAACGCTGCATTGAAATAAAAAAGAGAAAAAGAACGTTATGCTTACATATTAATCTTAATGTTAAAAAAAAAGAAAAAATAGCGTGTGCCAAGTACGCCAAGAAAGTAAACATTACTATTACAAATAAAAGTACCGTTCTATATACGAGGGTGGTTCAAGAAGAATTTAGAAGAACTAAGAGATGGCGCTCGTAGTATCACTAGACAACTGTCAAAGTATCAATTATATCCATCATGCATTTTCATTTTTATTGTCGATTTAAACAAAGAATTTTTGTTTATGTACAAAAATGGAAAAAGGTGAGTTTCGAGCGGTGATTAAACGCTTACATTTAAAAGGCTTAGCACGAAAGGGATCAAAACTGAGTTGGAATTCATGACACATCTGCTCCTGTGTTAGCAATTGTTTACAGTTGGATAACTTAGTTTAAACGTAGCCAAGGGGAGTTAATTATCATTACTGTCCATGGTACTTTATAATTGATAGTTAATTTATTATTTGTTGACACCTCAATATAGGTAGCCATTTGTGGGTGATATCCGAGCGATAAGCTGCCGATTTCTGAGCGCTCCTGGCGTCACCAACTTGGATAGTACCACAGTGATCTATTGATCTTTGAACGCGGATGGAACACTGAAGTGATACTGTATTGACTTCTGAATGGCCAGCCCCCAATTGTGCAGCTGTAGCCAGCCAAAGTGAATGAATAAATGTTCAAATATTATTTTCTTAATCCTACCAATTAAATATTACATCCATCAAAAACCCTCCATTGCGATCAATGCGTATTTGAGTAAGTTCCAGTGATTCCAGCTCATTGCACACCGACATATTTCAGCTGGAATTTCTGCAATAACTTACTGCTTAATGCTATTTCTTGAATTTTCCAGATTTTCCGGTCGATTTTGGTACATTTTTTAGTTAATATAGCGCCACTGAAATTAATCGGGAACCGACAAATCACAAGACCGTGCTAGGCAAGACTGATATCTAACGACCTGGAAACATCTCACGCAGAACTCCCATTGACGAATTAGACACATGAGACCTTGCACCGTTTTGTTGACACCAAATAATGTGTAATGTTAACTGCAGTTGACGCATAGCGCCCGTTAAAAATGTTGGTAACATTTCCACATACTTTTCACTAGTAGCAGAAACTCTTTTATCTTAGAAAAAATATGGGCCCAGGATTCCAGATGGGCAAATACTGTGCTAAGCAGACCAATATTGCAAACCCTGCTTATTCATTTCGCCATGGAGTTGAAAAGGGGACCTGTTGGTATCTAGCTATACAGCAAAACTGTAAACGCGTATTATGGTCATTTAGAAGGAGCTTTTGAGCTTTTTAAATATAACTCGTAAAGGACTCACAAGAAACTTGTAGCGATGAATGGCGTAAGGATTTATTGGAATATTCTTCAATTGCATTTAACTGTGAATTAAATTCCTCTAGTGATATATTGTGACCGATCTTTTATTGTTTTGTCATTCGGGGCCATAGCAACACAAAATTCATACCGAAATCATCGTTGTATGTTGCGATATTTTAGACTTTTGTAAAACTAAAACTGAGTCACTCCCAATTTGACATCTTATACATTTGTTAACAGACTTTCGTTTATAACGAATTTTTTAATTTGATTTTTTAACACGCGTTTTAAAATTTTGGATAAAACAGGCGCAAAGGCTAGTCGATATCAGGTCTTTAAACTTCTAAACCATATCCTCTTTTGATATTACAATAATCACAGTTTGCTTTCAACTTGATTAGATTTCAGTTTGTAAAATGCAGATATGTATTTAGTAATGTGTGTAGACGTACGGTACGATATACAGCAACCCAGATGAATCATATTCATATCATATCTATTACCTCCAGTGCAGTGGAGTTAACTTTTCCAGCTATGTTGATAGGAATATTGCGGTGCGTATAGGTTTATAAAATAATTATTTCTTTCTTTTTTCTTGTGAAACCAGTACAGCTCAAGCACCTCTATAATCTTCCGCTGTTATTCGAACGGAAAATTAAAGTAAATCAAAAGTGCGATTTGTTAAATTGCGAAGGGATTTGTAACAATTCTTCTGCGATGTTTGTATCTCTTTCAATGCCATAATTGGCAAAACTCCAAAGAATACGGCGATAGTTAAGAATTAATACGTGGCAGTGCATCAGCTAGCCATACTAATTATACCTTACATGAATTGAAAACAATAATTCTGTTTCGTTTAGTACATAAATCACTATCCCAACACTATGAACTTTGGATCTGGCATAGACGGATTAAGCAACATTTGCTCATATAATCAAAAATTTAGGCAGAGATGGATTTTGCTTACTTCTTGATGCTTAATAATGTAAGTATATCCAATTGTTGTTTTACTTCTTGTCAATTTATAATATTTTCAACAATTTAATTCCATTTGTTTCAAATTATTTTCAACCTATATATTTTCTATGAAATTTCCCCGGGCGCGTGTCTTTAACAGGTGTCATCGTCTTGAGTTCTTTTATATTGATATATGTACTGATTTCCTCATTCATCAGTCAAAGCTCTTAACATGTACATCACTAAATCTTTAATTTCACAAGTCTGGCTATTTACTTTAACCCATTGTAAGTTATAATTTGATTAGTATTATATCCTTTAATCTAATATCTGTAAATTTTAATTTGCAGTATGACTCTGATAAAGCTTTAAAAACAAAAGGGAAATATTGGTGAAATTTAACTTAGGTTTTTTTAACATTTTGGTCATTATCCCGACAATTTTAACCATGTGTTAATTGCAAAGACAAAAGTCTTTAATACGTATTAAGTTCAGTCGAAAGTGATTTGTTTGCCGTTTCTGCAGGTAACAAGCGCTTCTATTCTCTTCTATTTAGTTTCAGATAGAGAAAAAAAAAATTATCACAAAATATTAATAGCTTATATATACGTTGAATTGGTTTCGCATTCGATAAGTAACACATGAAAAAGGGCATCGGCATTAGGACTTGATTGATTCGCCCCAGCAAAATTGATAATCAATGAACTTTAAAGACTTTATTTTAGAGGTTTCACTGATTTTAGCGAATTACTCTACTGTTAAATTATTGACGCGAAAATGCGAAATGCGGAATCTAAAAATAAACTTTTTGTCTAAGAGTACAAAGAAGTAATTCTGCAAACAAAAGTTCCGACTGAATAGTGGGTGTTGACCGACCGGATAGAACTCGGAGAGTTCTTCAATTGCGGAATTGAAAGCCCCGATTATTTACTATTGTGTGTAAATAACAAACGGACAATAAAAACAGTCTCGTTTAGCCTTCATGTAAAGCAGCGATAATTGTCTAATGATGTGGTGAAATGCTTAATGCATTGCAAATACTCATTCGTGCAGCTCGAAGAATTCCTATCGATCTTAAAGGTAAATATGTGTTAAGAACGTACGTATTGAAAAATTTGATATAGGTAAGTATAATGCTATATGAAATAAGAGTTATAAAATATTAAAGCAAAAGAAAATTAAGCTTTAATTAATAGAAATTATAAATAACGAAGCAAAAATTAACGAGAAATTTCTGGATTATAAACATTTTTAACATTTATTTTAGCGCATGTAATAATGATTTTTGTTAGATGTTTTTAGGTGATTCTGTCGGGTAGCACTGTCCGTAGCACTGCTTGCTGCAAATATATCACACCAGCATTTCCTAGCGGTGTAAGCACTTAGTGGTTCATATCACTAAGCTAGTGCCAGAGAGCTACATTTTCTCGAAAAGAATGAAAAGTTACTTGAATAACAAACAATTTTAATAACCTTATACTGAGCGAGTCGGAAGGAACGGACCGAACTCTAAGAGTGTATTGTACAAGAGAAAATAATGTAAAAAAAACTCGGATGTTTCTATTCGGTTTTTATTTTTCGTTCTAGCGTAATTGAAAAAATTAACTAGCTTTCTTGTAAATGATCTATATTTTCGTTTGTTTTCAGGTTAAATAAAAATATTTTTACATTGATCACCCATGTAAAACAAAAGCCAATTACATTTTACATTAAAGGTCTTTTTTACCTTTTATCACATATGACATGCCGGCTATTTAAAATCTTAGAGCAGAGCTTTAAATAAATCGTGCGAGACCAGAATGCTTCCCAGTGCTAATATAACACACGAATGAGCCACTGGATAAAGTTTATAAGAAGAATAAAATATTTTGGATTTTGAAGAAGATCAGCTTACAAAGAATTGGTACTGGATTAGGCATCCTACAAAAAGGATTAATAAACACACTCCATGAGCGAGGCTATCATGAAGCACCTACAACCCGAAGATTATGCTCAACGTATGGAAATTTCGGAATCGTCATGTTAAAGGCGCACAATTTTTACGGATGAAGCAATTCACCAGGGACTGCATTAAAAATGCGCTGGACTCTCATGTATGGTTAGATTAACATTTTCACGCAACTGTCGAAAGATATTTTCCGTAAACGTATGATCTGATATGGTGGTGACCGTTTCGTTTTGAAAAATCGCCTTTGAAGAGCACTACTTAATTTTTTTTTTTTAATAAATTACAAGGGCTACTAGAGGATGTTCCTCTGAATATCAGAATGCAAAAGTATTACCAGCATGGTGTAGCTCCTGTATATTTTGCTCAATAGGTCAAGCTAAGTTTGGACGATACGTTATCAGAGCTTTGGATTGCTCGCGGCGGTTCTATTAGTTGGCCTCGAGGCGTATTAGAGATACTGCAGCCGATATTAAAGGTTCCCTTCGTAAAATGTTTAGAAGTCAATAGCGGTTTCTTGAACATTTATTAAAAGATATCAATGTACAAAATTTTGTTTATTTCTAATTACATTATAACATGAAAACAAATGAAAAACGGATAGGAACATATACGTTTTTCTACGTGTATAATACACTCCTGGGATTGGGTCTATTCTTTCCTATTTCCTATTGTTTATTACTTTAACTCTGAATTAAAAATATTTAGCTTCTCAGAGATAACATTTGTAAAAAAATAAATGAAATGCGTAGGACCTCGCTTACTTTTATTTTACGAATGGAGTTGAATGGAAAAATTAAATAATTTTTAGTTCCAAAGAGTTTACAGTTTATTGAATTCTAAAAAAGTGCATATATTGGTTTTTGAAAAAAGTTTGACAATCGTCAAACCCTATCCGATCGTCAATTTTGAATTTATTTACCAAAAAATGTTTTTAAATGTATAAAAAACATCTATGTTTTTGAATTCCCTTGCATTGACTTGCCTAAATAATTAATTTTGTACCAGCTCACTGTAGTTCTTCAGTGAAAAGTAATACTTCGATGTTTGTTTTGGCAAGCCTTGGGTCGTGGTGCTCCCGATTTAAAGCTAAATATTTTCTTTCTTCAAATCTTAGTTCATGTTCATAATTTTTATGTTGGTGGACCCCAATTGATTTACTAAGTAATGTTTAAAACATTAACGTTTTGTATTTTATTGAAATTTATCAAAGACTTTTTAGAAGAAGTCGCGTTTTTCGAAATTTGTTTATCCCATCTCATTTCGTTTTGAAATTCAAATCCATGGTTTACTATCTGAATTAAACAAATAACATCCTTAATCTTTCCAAAGTCCATCAAACACCTTTCGCTTCCATGGAGATGATTATTTCGAAATTGTACGGTCACTCAAATCAGAATGGTTAGTCATATGAGTTGTCATATGAGTCATATGAGTTAGTCATGAAAGCAAGTGAGTAATTTTATTTAACGTTATTGAATTTTGCTCTGAAAGTTTGTTTAGTGGACTCGCTTTCTTTTTGGTAAATAAAATATGTCCTGGAATTTTTTTATTTTGTAAATTTTCATCAATGTTACAATGTAGTTTCTCTACATAATCTTCATTTAACGGAATACATTTATCCCAACGATAAACCAATTTGTACTTTTTCGGAGTCTTCGTAGTCCACGTTTTAACACGTTTTACGTCAATTAAACACTCAAATCGAACACCCCGTAAAGGTTCTTTCTTTCTGGTGAATAAGGTAGTGGCGGAAGCAATTCCCATCGTAAATCGTAAAAAACATTCTTTGTCTTTCTTACGGCATAGGATCTTGCATTATCCTGTTGCAATAACGGGCGCTTATGCAACTTTTCAGGCCGTTTTCTGACAAGTGCCTGTCGCAGTGGTCCGGATAATAAATTCCAATAATATTCTGCGTTAATCGTAGTACCTTTTAGCAGATAATCCATAAAAATAATCCCTTCGCAATCTGAGAATACAGTGTTTGGTCCAAGTTTCGTCAGTGGTTATTATTCGTTGCTAAAATTCATCACCGTAACGGACTAATAGCTTTTGAAGTGGATGACAAGTGCCAGACCTATTGAGTTTCTGTTCCGGTTTCAACAGTCTTGGCAGCCAGCTGGCTGAAACCTTGCTTACGCCCAAACAATCATGTAAGATGTCATGAACTTATCGTGTACCTATTTCTACACATACACTAATTTGACGAATAGGCGTTCGCCTGTCCTCTTTCAGCACGTCGTTCACGGCAGTAACGTTTCTTTCGTTTATTGACCAGTTCTACCAGTTTTAAAACGATCAATCCATCGGTATACAGTAGCTTTTGATTCTACAGACTCACCAAACGCGCCCTGCAGACGTTAAATAATTTCTGAAGTTTTCACATCCTCTTTTCACAAAAGGAAAATTATTGCTCAATCAGATTTAGCTGCGTCTTCATGGTTACAAAAACAGTGCTATGAAAACGTCTCTATATCAGTTGAACACCTGATTCAGACTGAACTATACTGCATTGGATAGCTGCATAAACATGTCAAGACTTGTCTATTGCCTATAAGTTCTGCGTAATTTAATTAGAGTACAATTCCCAGAACTGTGGAAACATCCGTCGTATAAGGTAAGAAAAGATAATGAATTTGGAGGAAATTGAAGGCAAGAGATCACCAACACTGCTTAACCACGTAAAATAAACAACTAAAATGTCAACAGAATACGCTTTCAAACGTGAGTAAATAAACAATAAAAACCTTTGAATAATTATCATAACATTTAAAAAGGCTACATTGTTTCAGTATGTAACTTTTGCATTGCCTTCTAATGTATGTTTCTTTTTAGGAAAATTACACGAGAAAATATACTATTGCTTTCTCAAGCAAACAAGTGTTCGCGATAAAGATTTATTTTTACATAGAATATTTTAGCACCATGTATTATTACAAAAAATATATAAATTTGGTATTACAAAAGACATTTTATTTTTTACAGTACCGTTTGGACGAATTACAATCAATTGGGCTAGAAGAACTGTTTTCGTTCCTTTAATTTAATCAAATACATATTCTCACATCATTACACATTTGAAAAATATATGAATTAATATTTATTATTTTTTTTAAGACACGTGCAGTTGTTATTTGTAGAACACACAACTCAAAGACTATGTTGCAATTTGCTCCTTCACATGTCTTGCCAACCTTTTTGCATAGAAATATACCAATTGGAATACTTAATAGCAATTCTAATGCAGATATTTAGTTTTTCGTCTGATAAAAATGAATGATTGAATTATTTGTTATCTGATACATTTTTAACAATTTCAAATGAATTAAACTATTTCTAATGGAAGATAAGTAACCGCAACTACTTACCTTTCAAAGCTGGACATATCCTTTTCCATATCGTTAAACAACCGCTCCTGTGAAATTGTCCCAAAGCCAGTTCCATGTAAAACAAAGGTAGACCGCCGAAAATTAACATAATAGTGTAAGGTATGAGAAAAGCCCCTGTAAAGAAATTTAAGAATTGTATAATTTCGAATTTCTATAATGACTTCATCTTAATTTTAACAAAAATAGTTGCTTGTATTTTCTTTTAGCCAAGGAAGTTATTCCAAGAATTTCCCGTTCGTATTCAAATTTCCTATTAGGTATATCACCTAAGTCACAAATAGCTGTAAAATTACATTAAATTAATTAATTAAAAATTTGAACATAGTGCGCTAGTGCTGTATCCTGTTACAGGATTATGTTAGGAGCACAATTTTGCTGAACTGCTAGCACGACTTTTTCTTATAACAATGTTAAATACACATCGCCTCTTATATTTTCTTTTCACCTAAATAATATACCAATTGTACCTATTAATTTTTCGGTCAAATAAATTATTTGGATTGCCTTCGCTTGCTAGCATTGCATGAAATATTTGACAAAACTGCAATCGTCTATCAGGAATGTCTTTTGAACCAATTTTTTTTTAAATGATTGTTGTGATAGATCCTTTCGAAAAACCAAATTCTGCAGTCAATTTTTGAGAAGTAGTCGGCTTATTTTATAGATGCACTTTAGTTTTTGCGCATACCACATCTGTTTTAATATTGGTCTGTTACTTCAGAATTTCAAATTTCCTAATTAGCTGGAAAATCGATTGTTCTTTTGAGGGTTCACGATTGTAAGTTCTTCGAAATTTATCACTAACTAGAATAAATAAATCGTTTTGAGATCTGTTCGGTTTTACCATCTAAAACCATTTAATTGCTGCTATTCGTTATTTTACACTTCAATCAATGGTGAAACAAACCAAGCACAAAAAAACTTAATTAGAACAATTGACTTTAACAGTTCAAATTAAATAATATGACGGATATACCAAAGATTACGGTTTCATAAACAGCAGATATTTAATTATCTTTAGCGTAAAAGTAGCAGACACATTCTTGGGCGCACAGTAGAATAAGTTAACGTTAGTTAAGATCTTTATCTATAGAGCTATGGTGGTGATGTTTTATGAAGGGTATACTTACAGATAATAAACAAGGACGTAAAAGTGCAAGTTTTTTCTTAATTTAATTAACTACGGTTTTAACGTAGTTTTTATACATATTTGTTTGCATCTTATTAATTTAAGTAGTATCTTAAAAGCTTCCTCATTGTTTTAACGGTTATCTCGACGTCGAAAAGGTTTTTGTCAGTTACGTTACAATAATATATTTCGACGCTTGTCGTACAATCTTTCATCGTACGCGCTTAACAGAAATTTACAAAGGATCAGCATCCGCAGATAAATTTTCACCATATCCTCCTTCCCTATTTCGTACTAATGTTGTGCTACTAAAGATATGAAATCCATGAAGCGTAAACGTTACTCCCTAAAGTCGTATAAAGTGAATTAACTCCGAGCAAACATCCTTATTCTTGTCTTTAATCCAATATTATATGCAGTGAATAGAAACCTAAGTACCCACCATCGCCGTCGTCGCCAAGATGAAATGTTATGTTAGTATATACGGGTATATATGTTTATTAAATTTCCATAAAATCAAGACAACTTTCTTCCGCTAATTAGAGATTGAAAATGTGTCAACTTGCTCCGTGAAAAATTCAAGCCGTGTTCAGCATCGTTCGACTGCGACGATGGAGTTGGATAATTGGTAAGATTAAGGAAAAACTGTTACCGATCCAGAAACTGCTTGCGAACTTCTTGTTGCCTATTCCGATGGTTTGATTTGATACGAAGCCGACGCCGAGATTCGTTATGGAATATAGACGGCTGTTCATGCGGATTGATTGTGTCACTTGTATAGAATATAACTTCAATATCCGGGCTTTTCAGTGTAAGCAGAAACGTATGTATGTCTATATATGCATACAATAACTTGAGTACATATTTACTTTTCAAAACATAATCCAGAAGTAATGTCGAATATTTAGCGAAAGCAGTACCGTACAAAATGCTTTACGCGGGACATGTCCATAGATAAGCTTTAGCTCGATGTGACAAGGTTTATCATTTTATGTTGACCAAATATTTTTGGAAGTGTTTTACTTCTCCCGAATATATTATGTCATATAAGACTATTTTAATCCTATATAGACTAATGGCTGCTAAACAAGCCAGTTACCATGCGGACTATAAATACATGTATTTTCATATGCCTCTAGTTCTTAGAATCCACAGTGCGGTTTCTGGTATCTAGAGTAAAGCTACATAACGTCTTATCGCCGAATTTTCAAATATGTGGCTACAACGTTTGGTACTAACCGCTCGGATAGTGGATATCGCACTGCCCAGCTCGTAGGTGTTTGTTTATTGACAATCTCTTTAATGTTGTTTGCGTGGAAATGGTTGCTAATAATTTTTTATACTTAATTATATGCGCTTGGAAGATACAGCATTTCTTTTACAACATTTGGTCAGAATATGAAATCATATTTTAGAAAGATTTTTTGATGATTTTTTGAATGGAATAAACAAAGCGATGCTGTTGAGGGGGACAGCGATGCAGACGATTACTTACTATCAATCCAGGCTACCTCAACTCTAGGGTTTTCGTGAGATTCGTCTGGTGATGATAATGATGATCGGAATGATGTACAAGAGACGGATCTAGCAAGCAATCAATATATTTTGAAAGGTGAGAAGTCTAATGCAAATGATACAGAAAGTCACGAAGATGGCGTTAACGATGCTGATCCCTCCAATGTCGGGATGAGATGGGCAAAAGTAGGTACTACACCGCAAAAATATAAAAACCATATCTTTAATCAACATTTGCCTTTGTTGACTATACACAAAACAATGCTCCTTTTTAGAAACCATCGAAAACACTATTAGAAAAACCGGGGGTAGTGAACATTTATCCGTCAAAAGAAAATATAGGATATGGCCTTTATTACTTGAAAATCTATGTTAAGAGGTTGAAGATAATTTGTACTGAATGCGAAGTACCGCTATGTTTGGAGCGGTTCATACTATTCCATAAAAATGATTAATAGTTTGTTCCTTTTTCTGTTATAATGTGCCTGTTTTATATTCAATCCTCAGAATATTATTATTTGCTAAGATTGTACATTTTTGTGACAAGAATGGAAGCCGTCATCCATGTCAAAAGTTGAGTAGACTAGAACGCTTAGTGCCTTAGTGCATAGTACCCGCTTCAAAATTACGAAACGAAAAATAAAATTTAACGAAAGAAACTAACCCTTAACTACTAACGTTTTATGTTTATATTTTCTACCTTGTATTAACAAAAAGTATAGAAATTGGGCTGCTTTTAACTTTCATAAAAACTTTGTAGTTGGAGGGTTTCCATACTATTATTATTAGGCAGTAGCAATCTTGAAAACAATTTATTTTGTTTAGGGTGAAACAAAAATAAAAATGATTGAAAGTTTAAACAATAACAATAAATCTTTTAATGGCACTGTATGGACAGATGAATTCACTTCATCAGCGTTTTTAATACCAAAAATAAGCACTCGTGGGAACGAAATAATGATAGAAAGACAAAAGTAATACAAATAAGAAAGTCAATGGGATGGAATTTGGAAAAAATATAAATGACTTGCAAGAATTCTTAAGAAATCAGTATTTGATACAAGATAGAGCACCATTGTATGATGTTTTAGCAGTTCGAGAGCATTTAAATGATCAATTTCCTGTTTGGATTGGCATGCTGAAACTATTTAGTAGCCAACCTGCAGTTAAGATTTGTGACTATTATATGGTTTCTTATGGGACCTCTTAAAAGAAAAAGCGCAAAAAATTGCATTGTTAATACCAAACTTAAGAAGGCGATAGCAGTTATGTATAGACAATAATGGTGGTTGCTGTAAGTAGTGGATAGGTCTTTGGCACATATGTTTGCTTTTTTATCTACTTCTTAGTGATTAAATTTTTTCACGTGTTGTAAGTCCCTAATTATTTAAAATAGTCTTAATAATCATATATCTTGAATTAGGTTTTGAAGGCCTATCCCAAAATATGAAAAAACACAGGATGTTCTATTTAAAAAAGAAAAACTGTGTTTTGTTGATAATTATCAAACTTTTATTCGGTTGGAGTAAAACACCACAAATTTTATTTTGTGCCTGCAATAGTAACGGAAGTGAGTAACGGTCACAATAAAATGAAAATACCTGTACTTTCGTTTTAATTAAAAGTAACCTGCAGCAACGAGTCTGAGGTGTAAAAAAGAAAAAACAGTTAAACTGGAAAACATTGTAGAGCTCATAAATATTAATTAATTTTGGAGGACGATATTACAGATAAAAATGTATTTCTTAATTAATCGGAAACAATTTTCTTTATTAAGTTTGATAAATTATTGTTTTCGAAAATTTTGATTTTTGCATTAGTTATGCTAATCAGCTTTGCAATTCTTATGAATATTTATAGTTATCAATGAATACCAAACGTGATATACATAGTATTCAAAAAATCCAGTGCAAACATGGGCATATTCAATAAGGAATAATAATTTCTTTAAATATCGGATTTGTATATATTCTATTCTAGAAAGAAAAGAAAAGGTAAAACATATTTTATTCCTACGCCTGAATTTATAAAATCAGACAATTTTCCAGTAGAAAGCAATTGAATTAACAAGGTAGCCTTTGGTTTATTGTAAGTAATGATAGATAATGGCCGCTGAGTAGTAGGTGGAACAAGTAGAGATTTTAATGAACTTATTCATACTCAACTTCAGGGAGATAAAAACATTTTTTTTTAAATTATGCTTAATGATTCTGCGTTGTGCCATTTTGCAATAATTGCTCTTCAGTAATTCAATTTAGCCACTAATATTTTTACTTGTATGTTTACTTATTGTTGGCGAGATTTAATTAGTGCATATAATTTTCTGAAGACTGTTCCTGTTCAGTAAATCCAGAAATTCCTTCATCAATTATTATGGAAGTAGTCACGGTATATGAGCTGATATGTGCTTGTAGTATCACAAATGAAATATTCCTTCTGCAAATTGACCTTCTGCATGCAATACATGAAATACTTATTCTTACAACATATTGTGAACCAACCCCAACACTTAATTTTTTGCTTAGAGAAAACAACTGCTACTTTTAATTTAATTAATTCAGTTGCTTTTTATTGGAAAAGGAAATATAATTGGAAACAAGTGAATTTAGAATGTGAAGAAATGAGTAAAAATCGGGGTTGCTATTTAAAAAATTAACTTTTTGCTAGTTGAATATGTTTCCGTTTGAACTGGGATTCTAGAACACCTTGGCTGGGAGCTTTAATATTTATTTATAATTATGAACAGTTATTCACATATATGTTGTTGTAGACTTCCGCAGTCGTTGTTTTCTTTCAAAGAATTTGGGTTTCTGCGTTGGAACCGCGTCATAATTGCATGAGAATGCCGACGTTTCGCTCTCAATTGTATGGAGCTTCTTCTGGGCTGCTGCATGTTGTATCGATGATTATTTACGTAATTCAGAAGATTCTCGAGACTGATTTGTATAACTAAATACTAAAGAAGAGATATTGATATTTAAATTGAAATAAACAACAAACAACAAAACAACAAAATTTTCAGAGAAGAATTAATTTCTCGAGGTTTGTATGTACATCACACTGTACACACCGTACTACAACACTTAACTTGTATCCAAGAGAACCACGACAATTGTCTAAGAGCTACAATTTTTTTGTAATTTATATGAATTGAGTTTCACAGATGTCCTCGTAACTGTGCGTGTAAGCGAGGATAATTTTCGAAGTTTAAAAAATGGCTACCTGCATGAACGTGTGTACGTAGTATGGATCCAAAAAATACTATTTCCAATGTTCCACTTCTGGTTTAATAAGATGCAAGAGACAACTTTATTTTTGAATTAGAACACTTTGTACAAATTTGAATTTTTGAATTTTTCCTTGTGGATTATGTTAGAGATGAATGTAGCCGAAAAAGCTTTTTGGAAATGTGGTGGCCTAGGACGCACGGCTTTTAACATGCTTGTCTCAGAAGCAGGCCTTCTTACTACTGGATCACCGAGACGTTTAATAGCAATCCTAATTACTAATTTTTTGTTATATTTTTAATTGCAGCTCCTACGTTTTATTTATCATGTTTGGTTTTGTTTCTGAACGTTCTTTATTTGAATTATTGCGTTGCTAAGCATTAGTTTTACTTATTAGATCTGTAAACATTAGATGTTTGCAGATCTAATCTAATGTTATAAACGAAGACATTTTTCTTAATTAATTAATTTTCCGGTAGTAAGCTCTGAAAATGCCCAACGGAAACTCTTTCGGCAGTTTATTAGGAATGAATATTAACGTTTTAAAACTAAACACTTGGAAAATAAGACATTTAATCCAAAACGTGATATTACAGATATTTGAACCAAGCTGAGGGTTCGTTTAATTAATTTTAATTTTCTTTATTTAAAATAATTCATTGCAATGGATAATACCAGCCATGCGAGGACGCAGCTTAAGGATTGACTCTATAATCCTTGACATTACTGGCAACCCTTGAATGTGAACTTTGACTTGACGATTTATTATCGAATGGTTGTTAGTTTTCGAAATTATGGCAAAGATATTAACATTGTGGATGTGGAAAGAAGACAAGTCGTTTAAGCGTTGCCCCGGAATTTTCACTAAAAGGAGATAATATAAACGAACAAAAATGTTAGGGCATGGAGAGGAGAACCTAAAGCTATAAAAGCGACTAGAAATATCAAGAAGGATGGTGAAGTTGAAGGTACTCGGACCGCAGTTGGCTGAACGACACTGCACAAGACGCTAAAAATTTTGGACGTGGAAAATTTATAATATTACAATATATTAGATATTACCTAATGATACAAAATTAACGATAGTCAAAATTTACTATAAAAAGTTAAAAAAAGACACATGCCGTGTGGTACAGGTTCGTTATTAAAATATCAAATTTGAAGAATTGAAGCTCTATAAAACTAGCTTCTCACATGAGTTAACGGAGGATAATTTAGATTTCAGACTAGAGCTTTGTAGCAGAGACTCGTATAGGAAATGTGTTACTTGAAACATCCTACTTAATTTTAAGGTGGTTATCCGCTTTATTTTTTCGTCAACTATAAACTGGAATTGTCACATAGATTATAACAAGAACCTATACGAAATATTTGAAGAATAGTGGTGAAGTTGAAAATGTCTAATTCGCGCTCTTTCGTTTTCGTATTGAATAGCTGATTATGTTGATTCCAATAAAACCTGGGCTATTACCTAAAGGGTTAGTTCCAGAAACAAATTTAGCAAAAAATATTTTGTTTTAGGATGCAAAGTAAAGGTGAATATTGGTAAACTTTGTATTTATAGTAATTTCTCTGGGGTTTTACCGAGCAGTATTCGGTTGAAGTGACGTCTTGCTTTTAGACTGCCACCTTCTTCACTTAAGGAGGATTCCCTTGATTCACACGAATGTCGTGCAATGAAACCTAATATTTGTAAGCTGTCAATCAATGTTTAGAACGTCGTAGGAATGGTTTCACGTTATTTTTGCACAGTTCCAGTTTTGTATATAATTTCGACGCCTATCGAGTTCAGTGGACTTCGATCTATATTTAGCATGTTTAGCAAAATCTAAATTTTAAACATACTCTTAATCTGCTACAATACTTCCAAGTTATAAACTTGTAAACTTACCGCCACCATTCTGATAGCAAATGTAAGGAAATCTCCATACGTTGCCCAAATCAACAGCGAATCCGATGACTGCCAATAGAAACTCCACCTTCTTATTCCATGTTTCTCGTCTTCTGTCTGGTGTGAGCGCGACCACGACGACCCTAGTGCAATCCTTGTTTTGTTTCTGTACGGATGTTTTGTCCTTTTTACCAGCGGCAGCGGTCTTGTCGTTTCTGCTGGCGTCGTTCGCGGCATCTGTGGGTGATTTGGCTTTCGCGTTTTCGCTGTGATTCTCACTTCCTTTGTCTTCGACCGATTCGGTCGCAGCCATTTCTCACACCGTGACGATCAGACGAGAGGCGATTTTCCTACCATTATTGATGGCTAAAAGTATAAAAAAAAGAACAAAATTTCAATGGGCATAAATGTGTTAAAATTGAAGCTCTTTAAGAATAAAATGCTTAGTTTGTTAGATGTTTTCTTTAATTTAGAAATATTAGTTCTCCATTTACGGGAGGCGCGAAACATCTAAAGAAGGGACACGAAAATGTGAAAAAGAGTAGAAAAGAATCAAGAATCAAGAAACTTATTTTAATAATAAACAATAAAATGTTTCAGTATTTCACAATATAAAAAATATATATTATCTACCAACCTATGAAAACAACAAGCTAGAGAACAAATAAGATTTTATGTTTCAACAAGAACCATTAATACTGTTACATATCCCAATGTTTTCTTTTCTGATAACGCTGTACCTTCAAAAAAAAATTACTTCTGCAAAGTAAAACTTCACAGCGTCTTCCCAGTTATCATTCGATAAATGATAGATGATAGTAACAGGGGGCGAGGTTGTAGTTCCTTTTGGAATATTGGCATACTCAATTAAGAGAATTCTCTCCGCGTCTCAGAAAACCGTAGCCACCACTTTCCCCACAGAAAATTACGTTTTCACCTTTGTGGGCGATGGAAAACCATTATGAAGCCATTGCATGGACTCTGTTTCGTAAGAGGGTTTCAATGGTCTGCCCAGGTATCATCTCCGGTTATAATTCTATGGAAATCTTCATATTGGAATAAAGCAGTCAAATTCCCCTCGCAAATTTGTCGTTTACACAGTTTTTGTTTGAGACTGAGCACATCGTGCCGACACTCACGTTCATTCCCAAATCCTCGTTTAGAATTTGAAAATTATTCGTTTTTGATACTTTTATTTCTCTAGTAATAAATAAAGCTTTTACTCGGCGGACAGTCAACATCAGCGTTCAGTTCGTGCTTTTATAGGTCTTCCATACTTTGGATAATCATGAACGAATCTCTAGGATTTGAATTGGAAATGGGACGAATTGTTTTCTCCATATACTGTCACCATTCCCTCATGGATATTTTTCGGGCTACTGTTTGGTGCAAGAATATCGTTGCGATAGCATATATAGCCAGATAGATAACATAAAAAACTCTTATATCATAAGAACATAAACATTAACGACACAGCGGCCGCAGAACAAAGTAGTAGTAGATACAGGTATTTTATAATAATAATAAAATTATTTTTGGTGTAGAAAAATGGGGCCACGTGTCGACGGACATCTACAGTCATTGTATCAACATAACCTCGTTCCTAGAGGACAAGTAGACCTGCTGTATCATCGGCGAAAATTATCAGACTCACACATGGCGATCTAAGAATGTCCATGATATAAAAATTGAAAACCTCTTGGCTCAAAATAGAGCCCTGGCAATATACCAGTCAGACTGGACCACTTTGATGAATGATCAGACTCCTCTCTGGTGGAAACTCAGTCATCTTATGAACAATCCCACTATATGGAATTGTGTTAAATGCTTTTCTCATTTCTCTCAGCGCTTCAAGGCGTAACTGGGCAAGTCTTTCCCTGAATCTGAACTGCTCGTCCTGACAAACATAAAAAGAGACTAATGAGTCGGTAGTTCTGAAGGAAATTAGTGTCCCTACTGTGCTTGAGCATTACAGCGTGCAATGAAAGTAAAGAAAATGGATGCTAAACAGGGATACTCATCAGCATTCATTTTTGTGTATTTCTGAATCGGAACAAGCATAAAACCCAATTTTCGTGACACAAATCAGCACAAAACAAGCATAAAACCTTTCTATTGTGAAATTCTGAAACATTGGTGTTGTGGCTATTGGGGGTCTGCACTAATCTTCAATCACAAATAACTCGAAGGCGAGCCAACAGTGGAATGAGCATAAAATAACATTTTTGCTGCGCATACAACAGTACAAAATTTTTAAATGTAAAATCGGAAATATGAGGGATAAACTTTAGGCTCGCATAAACTGGACACATTAAAAAATAATTTTTCATTGCAAGAATTACTATATAAAAATATATAAAATAGTCGAAAGCTTCATCAAAATATATGATACATAAGCATTTAAAGTAATACAATTCTTCATATTTCCGAAACAAGATAGATTTGCCCAGTTAGAAATGGGCAAATTATTTTGGATATTTATGATTATTTAATCCTGTGTTTTTCTTTCTTCGTTCTCGTTATTTTGATAGTTATTATTGCTTCACTTTTTCAAACTTATTAATTAATTGTGGTAAATTTGTCAGGTTTGGATAGACAGTGTCTATTTCTCAGATTCTTTCATTGTTGGTTTTAGGAAGGTCTTCACACAAAACGTACAAAATTAAGTTGGGTCAATTTTAATATTTTCTCAATTATAGTTGTACCAGTATTGAAATTTGTTGTCTTCTCCTTATTACATGCAATATTATTGCGATTTTAATAAATTTTCATACTGACTATATTAGATAATATGCTGGTACACTGCTTGCATATGTTAGAAATTGAGAGTAAAGGTCTATATTAAAAAATTGAGAATGCGAGTCTATATTAACCTTGAACTCAATCAATTTATATGTAGACACTTTTACTTCCATACCTCCCTTGTTTATACTTAGAGCGGGAGCGATATTAAATAATCGTTTTGGGCTTGCGAATGGAAAACTAATAAAAGTAAAATATCACGATTTTATTGTTACGTCATTTTTCATCGTACGCTTGGAAATATGCGTGCCTATATTGAAAAAGACACCTGGGGACCTTATAATAAAAAACTTTGAGCTTCCTACATTGCTCTTGTATTTTCACGTTATTTCTTAAGGAAATCTACGAAAGAATTGCTGCTACTTCATCCTTTTTTATTAAATAAATTATAATAGTTTCTTTGTTAGAATATAGCTTTCTGACCCAAATTAATGTTCGGATCAGGTTTAAAATGTAAGTCAAACACCTAAATTTTATGTGGACATGTTATTTTGTGGCTATTAATAACAGTACTTCTTCTGACGCAATAGCGATTTTTTTACCGAAATTGCGTTTTAAAAAGGGGCTCATGACTAAACATTGTGAAGCATTGATGCGGTAAAGCAATATTCAAGTTTGCTGGCTATTAATATAATAGCTATCTGCATAACAAGGGATTCCGCGGATTATTACTGATATTCTATACAATACAGACATCCTGTATTGTACAGAAAGCAAAAATAACTCCACTAAATCTCCTTTCGGCAAAATGTATTTAAGAAACCCCATTTTGATATTTCTTATTTGCAAGAAAAGACATCAAAAAAGACAACCTTAAGGTAGACAAGAATAATGTATTTCAGAAGGTTTTGATCAAATGTATTTGTCAATAAACGTAAACATAAATATTTTATTTGAATTGATTTTGAACACTGTAATTTAATTAAGGTTACTTTAGTTATGGTAATTTGTGGTGCTTCCTGATATCAAGAGGCGGCAAATTTATGTATGAACAATACACGAGGCAAAACAACATATTAATATAATTAGGATTCCGGACACGAAAACGCATATTACACGAACCTTCACTGCAACCAATGATATTATTCACGGAATTAATATATGGAAAGTAGGAATACTGCACTAAAGTCCCACACACAATACATTCCAATTTTTTTCTCACTTACGTAAAACAACAATGTACTGCATAAGTAGTTATACTAATGATACACATTTAAAAGATATCTTAAAAAATATATAAGTAATAATAACAAGCAAATTATTATTAATGGTGCGTTCTTAGTAGGTAAGGAAGATCGAAATACGAAGTTCTCATCTAAGTATTCTTCTTCTTATACTTTTAATAAAACTACAAATTGCACAAAATAATGTTAATAAATAACTGCAAAAAAATAATTATTTAGATTTTTTTTGGTTTCTTGTTATGCTGTCTTAAAATGGAGTAATGTGCATTGGCACTAACATCAATGGGGCTCACGAACAATATTTTGATATGCGCGTCGCTTGTAGTCATACTAAAAGGCAATGCAATCTTGCTTATTTGAAATGGAATATCGTCCATATTATTAAACTAAATTTCATGTTGAGTTTATCTAAAATTCTCTAACCTAAACTATTGTTTAATTGAAGTGGTCCCCTAATAAAAAATTACCAAAAACCTATATTTTACAAAAACAACAGATGGGCGTAATATAACAAAGTATGAATTTTCATAACTGTTTAGAACAATTTAAGCAATGACTGAATGATAATAATTGATAAATTGTTTAAGAAATAATATTAAGAGGTCATTCAAAAAAATGAATACGACTAAGCTACATTTTTTTAAGATAATTAATAACTTTAAATGTAGCATCTTCCAGACATCCTGTCAGCGTATTGATAAACCCTTACGGAATTTCTTCCCATTCTTATTACACCGCTTTTATAATCTCATCCAGCGTTATGGGAGGATGAGGATGAGTTTGCCACTGTCAATCAACTTTGTCCAAGATGTTCGATGCAATTGCAGTCTGGAGAGTTAGGGGCCGCTCACGCTACGGGCTCCGCGAGGAAGAGTATTACCGTCCATAAATACAAAATTTGCAAATGGCATAACGATCGGCAGAATACACAAGTCCCTATACCTTTCTGCATTCATTCAACACCAGCTCGGAACGGCCGTTTAAAGATATGTCACTGCAAACTGTAACTGTGAGTGTTGCAGTCTCCTCCAAATGGCACACATGGAGCTATGTTTCTTTTAAGATACCTTTCACCACACCTTCTCTACGCTAAAATTATCAGAATGATGTAGAGTGATTAAGGACTCGTCAGAGAAGAGGTATCTTCCATAATTGCGAGCCTCTTATGGTAAGTCATTTGCAGCCTGCTGCCTCCTAACGATTTTGTGTTGTCTCGTGAATAGTACGCATATGGGCCTCTTTCTACCTCTCACAGGAAATTAGATACAACCACTCCTGTCGGTGCATGAAAATCGTTATTCAACGTCCTAGACAACTGAACGTAGTTTCGTCTGATCTAGAGTCTTAAATGCTGATCTTGTGCAGGAGTTGTTGTCTTCCAACAGCCTCAGCAATGACTAATCCTTACCCTATCACATTACGGAATCGCACCGCCACTTTCTTAATGATTCCCTGAGATGCATTGTAGATTCTAGCTACTTCTCTGTTAGAATATAGAATTTTGTATTCATCTTAAATATTGTTCATAAAATCTTCACTAAAGCGTGGCATTTTTAATATTTTAAATAGCATAAATTATAATATAAATTACATTAAATTTTATGCGATAAATAAGTTAAAATTAGTATTAATTAATTTACAGAAGAAAAATGTTTTTTATTAATTCTTAGCGAACATTCATGTAGTTTTACTTCAGCAACCTTTACACACTTGATTTTAGCCTCCGGCGCTGAGTTAGTTTTGCCTTTGGCATAGTTTACACGTCGAGTTACAAAGCTAATTCTGTTCTACCACCTTTCCTTCTCTCAGAACACGTTAAGTTTTAAGTAATTTTGCTTGTGATGTATTTGCTTGCTCAGATCACCCCGTAATCGTCGTTGTACATGTACACTGCCGTTCAATGAAGTTCGGTCATACAATAAAAATCGATTATATCACACTGTATACAATTATTAATACATAAAATTAGAAAAATATTAAGCATACACTCTTTTCTAAGGGACTAAAGCCATAAATTATTATGTAAAGTAGAAATATTGCGACAACCACAATAAAGTCTCTTTTATTATCATTCCAAGAATTTTTTCGGAAGTACCGCTCTTTTGAAACGGGTCGTTGGGGGATTATTAAGGAACAATACATTTAGGAAATATACCGCAGCATCACTCTTGTTTATTTATCACGGGCGTAAAGATATAAATTTGCTTCATTTTACTGTTAAACGTTGGTGTGCATCTGTCGTTTTTGCGCCAAAGTTTTAAGAAAATTTACTTCAAAATGGCACGTGGCAAGCCTACCAGTGCAGAAAAACGTTCACGCATTATTACGCTGTTTGAAGAAAGATATTCGGGGCGACAAATTGCTGAAAAAATAAATATGAGAAGTTCAACAGTAAATGACATCATAAAGCGATATCGGACAACTGGAACTATAGAAAATCGTGTTCGTCCTGGAGCATCTAGGAAAACAACAAAAGCTGAAGATTTGAGAATTGTATTATTAAGCAAACGCAATAAAAAAATTAACAGCGCCGCAAATAGCAGCCGAAGTCAATCGCGGCCGTGAAGAACAAGTTTCGGCGAGTACGGTAAAACGTCGACTTCAACAAGCGGACCTTCATGGACGCATTGCCATTCGAAAACCTTTATTACGTCGGGGCAACAGAGAAAACGGCTACAGTGGGTCCGTTCTCATCTAGATTGCTCGTTAGATGATTGGAAACACGTGCTTTGGATTGACGAGTCAAAGTTTGAGGTTTTTGGGCAAAATCGACGAGTTTATGTCCGAAGATCTAAAACCGAAAAGTGATCCCGAACTGCATTGTGCCTACTGTGAAGCAAGGGCGTAGTTCTGTGTTAGTGTGGGGATGTTTCTCCTTTGCTGGGACGGGAGATTTATGCAGAGTGCAGGGTGTAATGAGGAAGGAAAATTATTTTGCAATACTCCAGAATCATGCAGTACCATCAGGATTGCGTATAATAGGCCGTTACTTTACATTCATGCATGACAACGACCCAAAACACACTGCGTTAGTGTGTAAGAACTATCTAAAGGAGCAAGAAGAACAGCACACTCTGAAAGTAATGACATGGTCCCCACAAAGCCCAGATTTGAACCCTATAAAGTTGTTGTGGGACGACCTGGACAGGAGGATCCGAAAAATATGCCCAACTTCACAAGAACATTTACGGAATATTCTGCAACATGAATGGATTAATATTCCACAATCTGTTTTAACAAAACTTATCGAAAGAATACCTAGAATAGTTCGAGGTGATTAACAGCAAAGGAGGTTTTTTCGATGAAAAAAAAATATAATATTCAGTATGTTATATTAGGCCAGAATAACTTTTTATTTATTTATTTTTGTCTTTTTTTCCTGTGCATACAATAAAATTGCATTTTGTTTTTAGTTTCGTTTGTTTCTGTAACCTTTTCATGTTTTTTATCAACCGACCGAACTTCTCCAAACGGCAGTGTACATACGTATTGGACGTAACAAACCTACTGGTCATATAGTCAATCATTATTTAATATTTTAATGTCTTCTAAAACTGACACTACAACGGTTTGCATTAGCTTAACATGATTTTACAATAAACATTACACACACTTTTATTTGTACAATCTACGCCCAATTTTTATTTAATTACTCCACGGTTATTTTTATCTAAATGGAATTCATTTTCGGTGTTGCTCGTATGATGAATCGTTATTCATTAGAGAATCCATTATATTTTGTAAACTGTGGGTTGATCTATGTATGTATATCTATACAAGCATATGCATATATCATTTTTTAACGTAAATTTACGGAAACAAATTAATAATACATATTTAAATTAATTTACGCAGAAATGGGAATAATTAAAACGTCCAGCTGCTAGAAATTGTTTTCTTTTATGAATGTGAATTCGAAACAATGCCCTATTAACTTGAATATAACTGAATCTATATCAATAAGTTCTACTTTAAATAAAATCGCGTACTTGTAAATGTATAAAACCTTCGGCAGGAAAGTTTTTACGGAAAGGTACATTAAATGGTGTTTCCCTTAATATTTTTTAAAACATATTTTTATGTACTTAAGGCAAGGCAAAAGTACTGCCCCGATAGACTGGCCTGAGCAACGCTTAAAACGAGTCACTGGAGTTCTTTACTCGGATAGTACACAGCCCGGATTAACCACACTGGAGTCAAGCAGACGGGCTCAAATGAATCTCCCACCCCATTTCATTTATTTCATTTTTATTCAAAATGCTACGCTAACAACATGTGAAGAAATCTATTTCATTTCTTCTATACTGAATACCAGTTGCATAATAATAGTGCTTAGTTTAAAAATCATAACAATAATAATAATAATGTTATATTATTTGCTCCCCCCTGACACCTGGCCCAGGTGTGAATTGCCAAAAGACCTTCATCTCTGGGGTGGAGTAATGAGGAGAGATATACTGTTTGAAAGCATTAGTTTTTTTTTTAATTTATGCACAACGTGATTAACTACAATTAATTTATTGTTAATATTTATCTCCATTTTCTGCCTCATCTGTTCAAATTTATAAAAATGGACGTTGACACGCCGTAAGTCTTTAGATCAAATTATGATCACATTATAATGCTTGTTTCTAAAACAAAAGAATGTTTCAAATTAATACAAAATTTGTATTAATTTGAAACATATTTATTGAAATGTATTAGCGTTACCACTTGTTTTCATTTCACGAGGACTATTTTTATTTTGATACTCTGCCCTCTCGTCTTCAATAGACAAAAAAAAATTTGGCAAGATAATTTCTTCAGTCTTTTATTAATGATCATTTATCAGTTATTGATAATACAAAAAAATTGATCAAACTACAGTATACGAAACAAAACCATTGCACCAGCTGAATCGTGCCGACTACACTGTAGAGTTGTAGTAAAATAATAGTCAGCAGCATAATTTATATTTTGTTTATGATTTTCTTCTGTCTTTGATATTGTTTTGTCGTTGTGTGTTGTATTGTCGTCCCATCTATATGAAATCACCAAATACTTTATGCTTCTTTTCCGGGAATGTTATATGAAGGTAACATCAGAAATCAGCCAAGTAGTATGTTTACAGTGAGCGTTCTATTTTTGGTAATGAATGACACCATCAAAAAATGATTTGCAGAATTTTGTTGTTGCTTCAAAAGACATCAATGCTGTGCGCAACATAATTGAAAGCAATTAGCATGTGAGATAAAGGCATGCTTAGACATATCAAAGACATTACATTCGATTTTACATGAACACTTAGGTGTCAAAAGATCTGTTCCTGCTGAATTCTGCATGATTTGACTCAAGTACAAAAAAGGATCATGTGAATTAGTGTAAGGAAATGCTCAAAAAACAGAGGAATCACAAAATAGAACAATAAAAACAGATTACGAAACTTGGATATAAATTAATCAACTGGTTGGGTGTTCCCAATTGAACCGAATCCAATAAAGTTACTCGTACACGAAGCACTTCCAAAAAAGTTTCTTTCGTTGTACTAGGCATATTGCAAGCATTGCTTTGGAGGATCGGAAAACAATTAATGGCGAATGGTATACAGCAATTTATTTTCCGAAAGTCATCGATAATATTAGGAAAAATAATCACAATATCCTCCATCATGACAACGTCAACTCTCACATAGACGTCAAACAATTGATTGTTTGAAGAAGAAAAATTTGTCGCTTAACGACTTGCTTTAGTTCCCGAATATCAAACAGAAAATGCGTAGATAACGATTTTTATCGCCTCAGAAAGCTGTTGAAGCCTCCAAAAATATTCAGAGTGGAAAATTATTTCGAGAATAGATTGGAACGTTTGTAAAACTATACAACAATGAAACTATTTGTGCCAAACGTTTTCTTCTTTCATTGTTTTCGTGAAAACTTAAAAGGTATCCCTCGTACGTAGTAGAGAATTTATTTGTATACTGTGCTTTACTTGATTTTCTTTGAAATAAGGTAAAGTTGGTGCTGTGCATTTTTCTTTTTAGTTTCTCTTGTAATTCGTTATTTGTTATGGCATTAAGTTTAATGCGCCCAATCTCCCTCTGCTCACTGATCACCGAACATGACAATCCTAGTATATATGGATGTACGTACATGTATATAGCTGCGTTTTGGACTTTCTCGTTCTCAAGAGATGTTGGGAAGAATTGTATATCGTAAATCTGCCACTATACGAATGCAACAGGTTGTTCCCTTTGCAAATATTAATATTTACTGGCAGGATCTGCAGACCGCAATAATAAAAATAACAGCGATAATTTACTTTATTGCGTAAAATATCAAAATAACTGACTTTCGTTCTGCTTATTATAGAATTTTCCATTTTGTTCGTAAAATCAAACAGGTTTCATGAGAAATTTCAGATTATTTTCAATTCCATGTAAAGTACATTTAATACCATTGTTTACGGAATACAACATCACGCAAATGTTCTTCTGGGAAGCGCTGGCAGAAATGAATCCGTCGAATCCAATTTTCTATGTCTTTTCCACATAAACGCAGCCGGATGCCAGAAATGACACCTTTAATGTTGGTTTGCAAGTGGCGTAGTATTGTTGACCAGTTGATATGAATCAATTACTTAATTTATCGATTTCATAAGAAGAAATCTATTGGCGTTAAATCACGAGCCAGGAAGGTAATTATTCATTTCTGGAAATTATCTGTTCACCGAACTTTTGTTGCAATAAATAAATTGTTTCATGACACTTTCCACGAAACAATTTATTTATTGCAATAAATGTTCAGTGAAGAGATAATTTCTAGAAATGAGTAATTATCTTCCTGGCAAATGGCACTGTTAGGCACTGTTTTGATGACATATCTCGTCTAAGTTCAGAGCATCCACTCGAGCCAAAAAAAAATCAGCTAACATTGAGCGATAACGGCTTTCATGCATAGTAACAACGTCACCATCGTTCTTAACCAAAAACTAAGGATCGGTGACTCTTTCAGCATACAATGCGTGCCACACAGTCAGTTTAAGAGAATATAATACCTATTCATGCATACCTTCTAGCTGATTTTCAGACCAGATGCAGCAGGTTTCGTTGCTGAAGATGATTTTCTTATGAAATTTAGAGTTATTTTCAAGTTTCTCTGAAGCCCAATTACTGAACCTGTGACGCAACAAATGGCCATTTGGTTTAGGTTTTTAAGTTAAGACAATCTTGTAAGCACGTAGGCTAAGTTCTTTTCTTATCCGGGATCGCCGAGGAATTGACGCATATGGATCTTCAGGAACACTGATGTACAACTGGAATATTCCCTTCGCTCTTCGAACTTTTTTGTCTCACTAGTGCCGGGACGTTAGGAATATGTTCATTTGAATTTTTCCGCAAGGCGATTACTTGCTTTAGTACGATTTTAATGACCGAAAATGAGAGTCAATGCACGTATAGTAGCCGCAACTGAATGTGAATTTTGTAAACATTGAGGACAGGTATATCTTCTCATTATGAAATGGCAGACAGTGATCATACCTAAATAAGCAAAAATATAAAAACAACTCATACTCACTTGGTTGCCACTTTTAAGGAATATCAGTTTGCAAATGCGTCGTTTCTAATGGAAATGGAAATAGTATGGCCACAGGCATATCGCCAAATAGAGCGTTTTAAATTTTGCACGAAAAATTTATCCTGACGAATTTTTCTCTCAATACATAACTATGGACGAAACATGAATACACTACTACACTTCGGAGACAAAGAAACAGTTAAAAGAGTGGGTTTTAGAAGGTGAACGTGCTCCGAAGAAAGCGAAGACGGTGAAATCGGATGGCCTTAGTTTTTTGGGATGCACACGGAATCATCTACACCGATTACTTGGAAAAAGGACAAACAATAACTGGGAAGTATTATGCCTCTTCCATCAAGGTGCACTCCTGCACAGTTTCGATAGCCAATATTATGGGATTAAAGTTCGAATCAGAACAACATCCACCGTATTCACTACATGTGATCCCCAGTGACTTCTTTTTATTTCTAAATTTGCCTACTGCGTTGGCAAAAGACAATTTCTATCTTGACCAATATGGAGAAAAAGTGTTCAAATAAAAAGTATTCGGAGACAAGTTATACACAACATAAGCATTATGCTTAACTATACAAATGGTTCAGTTTCGGCTACGCACTATGTAAGTTGTTTTTTTAAACATCCTGTATACTATTAACCTTTTGGAGGCCTCTCTACAATTTATGTTAACTTTCCTCAATATTCCCTATATCTACCCAGCTCAGCTTTTAGAATATTTGCGACAATTTACGATTTAAGTTAACTCACTTGAAATGGGGGCGATTCCTGGCCTCAGAGATATACATCGTTGTACATCTACTTCAAGATATGTAGGTACATACATACATACAACAGAATTTATAAACGCCCCGGTAGACCAACGACACAGTATCAATTTGTCCGCTGGTAGTCGCATTATTGACTTCCACGAAAATTTATGTGTACAATACATAACATGAGCTTAACGCTAATTTATTAAGCACATATTTAATCCGTTAATGGAATTTCGTTCGATACTGCTTATATTGCTGCAAGCACTGCGACAACATAATTATACTTTTCACGCGAGTAGCATTTTGAATCGGTTTGAAAATGTGTATATTCTTGATCATATAATGGGGAACTTTTTTATTTCCAATTTCGTTTTAAACACAAATATTATTTTATGGACTTAAAATGAATGAACGAAACCAAAATTACATTTTGATGATTTTAGGTAGAAAACCTTGTATCTCACAGTAAATAGCTGCTAGAGAAATTAAAATGCATCATGTTAAAATGAAGTCCACGTATATCTACGTTTTGGTTAGTTTTGCCTTTTGTTTTTACTGTATCATATGCTTGTATGCTTTTTAAAAAAATGTAAGCGGCTTTAAGTATGCTGAAAAGACAGTTTTTTGCACCTCCTGGTAAAGTTGCAAGCCATCGGTGTAAAGTTAAATGTTTGACTAAATAGTAATGGTGGTGATGTAAATGGGAAGACAAGGGTAAGGCTCCGATTCCTTCGTACATTTTCGCTACATATCGTGTATATTGCACTTGACAAAAAAATTCCTGAGGAAATAGACGTCACCACCATGTGATAGTGACGAGGACACAGAAAACGTTTATGAATTACATTAATGATTCGTTGAATTGACTTAATAATATCGAAGAATAAGAAAAATTATAATAATTTCAAAAAATGCTTGCACCAATATATCAACCATGACGACCGTAACTGGAATGACATATATTTAAAACCAAATGAAATTAAACTATAGCTCAAGTGGGTTTCAAGAATAAAATAAACTTCTGCTTCATATTGTGTTCTGTGGTATGTTGAATATTTGGTTATGCTCTGTTTTATTCCGTTGTATTTTATGGAATAGCATTTATACCGGATGAGTTAACAGCGGAGCAAAATCTATTTATTTTCCAATTAAAGGACACATATAAGCTAATTCATTTTCGACCCTCCAAGCCGTTGAAGATAGGGGGTAGCTTTAAATTTGGCAAAGCAGCTTAATTTTGTGAAGTCGAAGAGAAAACATTGTTAAAGCCACTTTCGATTCTCAATTCAATGGTGGATTCAACATTTTTATATGATACTTCGGTTCTTTCTAGTCATTATCAACATTCTTATTTCTTATCGGCGCTATATAAACGAGATATGTTCAGTACTTTGTATTATATAATGAAAGTTCACCAAATGGTGGTACACAATCGTGAAATTAAAGTTAGAGAGATAGCAGAAAGAACATGTTTGTCATATTTACTGAAGATTTGGGCATAAAAAAAGCTAACCGCGCTTGTTCGCTCAAGAACAAAATCACATTCGAGTCAAACATTTACAAAGCTCTGTTGAAGCGAAATAAACCGGGGTTTTGGAGTCAATTAACAGTAGATGAAACTTGGATACACCAAGCCAAGGCACAGTCAGAACAGTGGAATGCGAAGGGTGAATCGTCTCCGAAAACAACACAACTATTTCTTGGGATAGTCATGGAGTTATGCTAATCGGCTAGCTTGAAAAAATAAAAAAGATTAAGAGACATCCTACGCATCATTGCTTGACAAACTGAAAGTAGAAATTACGGGAAAAAAAAAAGACAGGAAAAGTTTAGCCCAACCAAACAAAACAAGGGCCTCACTTTCAAAGGTCGCCATGGGAAAAATTAACGCAGTGGTCGCCATGTTAAAAATTCACGAATTAGGGTTCGAGTGCACCAGCTCTGGCCTCCCGAAGCTTTAAGAAGAAAATATTGCTCGAAGAACAGAGATTTTCGTCGAATTATATTCGTAAACCTCTATTTTGCGGGGCAAGATGCTAACTACTTTTTAGATGAATTAAAGAGATGGAAGCATCGCTGGAAGAAGTGTGTAGACTGACAAGGAGACTATGTTGAGAAATAAAACTGAATTTAACAAAAAGTATTTGTTTCTGTGTTAGCCTGGAAACTTTTGGGACCAATATCGTATATGGGCTAATAAAAAGTTCCCATATGACTTTTAAGTTCGTACATTGTTTTATTTTTATTTTAATATCTTAATTTTTTGCATTTTTAAGATCGTATGTAGAATGTAAATTGAGCACTATTATATAAAAAATAATTTCTTGCGGTATCTTAAGATTTTTGAGAAATAAACTCGTAAATTTCTCATTCTCTAATCTGGCAACACTGTAATATTGTTCAAAAAGTTGAATGAAACATAAATCTGCTTCTTTTTTAACTATTTTTCTAAAACGAAAATTGCATATTTTTTATACTAAATCTTAGCTGATTGAATATTATTTTATGGCAAAAAAATTGTTTAAAACTCAAACAATTCGCATAACGTTTATGTATTATGCGAGGTTATTCCTGTTGTAATTCTGGGACGCCCGGAATATGATGGGAAATGTAAGCATTTAAAATAATCAAGGTTTCTTTACAGAAAAATCGCTTTGTAATATATTGCATAATGCTAAATTCTTGCGATGATTACGCATATTCTTTGCACATATACTTTTTAATAATCTACAAATAGCACTTACCTTCTTTTATATTATTTTTACATTATCACTGCATTAATTTCAATGATTTATTAAGTACTAAATGATAGTAATGTGACACATATCACATAGAATACGCAATTCACATGGTTAAAGTTTAGTTTAGTACTGATGAAATATTGGAGCCATTCTATCTTGCTTTTGCCTTAATTGTGTTCGAATTTGAACTACGCTGAATAATATAACAAATTGTCTTGAAGTTAATATACGAGACAATTTAAGTACGCATCTATATTTAGGACAAAGAAGCCGAAAGAATTCGAGGAAGAAATAGCCGCACAATAGATCATGTAATGGAGTGTAATGAAATCGATGTAAAATCAACAATCAGCAAAACAAAGCGACTGTACATTACCTATTACGCTATTAGATATTTCTATGTCTATTTTCTAATAAAATCATCTAACAACGCCACGTGTTTTCTTTCCATAAAATTAGATGACTATGATGCTAAATCTCAATTTTCAAAAATTAAGCTAAATTTAACTTTGGTAAAACAAACACGTCTTTTACTAGTATAAATATTCAAAACTAAACAAAGCATTGTAAATTTACTTTCTTAATAATAAAATTATGGTGGGTGTATTATTTTTAAATCAAATTTATGTATACGTCTACCTTATAAATAAACTATTAAGCCAACCTATTTTAAAGATCACTTTATTAAATTTTTATGCATATATCTAAACAAACCTAATCTGACGCCAATAATAAACTCTATACCCTTAGAATTTATTTATCTTAAATATGCTAAAATAAATAAAGTTAGTTAAGAGGCACTTGATCCTAGTTTTAAAGTAAGTTATGAATATTGTGATGGTGAATTTCTGTGTTGGAAAGGAGCCTTAAATCAATAGCAAACCGGATGCATATGGTGCTAATAATGTAACTGACGGTCGGCATATCTATTGGACCATTGGAATCCTTGTTCTACCAAATATAAATAGGTGTTTCCACATGGTTTAACATTGATTTGTAAACACAATTCTCACTAATCCAATTTTTAACTTTTCTACAGATTATGTATGTTCCGGGTGATTCATTAAGAACGGCGATTGGCCATATCTCGGTAACCGTTTTATTATTTTTTTAAAATAATTTTCTATTATTGAAGAGCGATGGGATTGTCCATAAGTTCCATTAATGACGCTTTGTGATTGTACCTGTTCTATTTTGCGATTTTCTAGAAAAATTTTATTAAAATGGTATAGCTATAACCATAACAAAAGCGAGAATGTAATAACCTATTAACTTCTCAAAACCGCAAATTCATACCATTTGTCGATTCAAAGATATTTCGATTTTTATAACTTTTCTTATGTTTTGACTCGCCCTGTAAACTATAACAATTGTAATTAAGTAAAAAGACATCGAGGCAGAAATTGCGAAAGCTGAAAAACCTAACAAACCGTAATAATTTCTATCTAAACACTGGAAATAGTTTTGGTTGACTATAAAAATATCAAATCAAAACAAATGGAAGAGATTTATTCTAACAATAGGTCGACAACAAAAAGTAACTTAATTTTAAATTTGAAGTTTCTCTAACACTTATTTGTACATCAAAACGCTTATAATAGCTTGCTGAACTAGAACTTTTTGTAGAGTGATGATAGCCTTACAATTCCATTTTAATTTTTCGAGAAAATCGCATAGATGGAACAAATTGAGGACACATAAGGACATTTTAAGAAAAAAGCAAACACTACTAGTTACCTTCTTAACCTATTTCATATTATCTTCACAATAAGCCCAAATTAAAAAAAAATCTGTTGACATTGATTAGGCTTACAAGGATCTTTGTATGATAAGAAGTGCTTTCCTCGCCACATTATAATAGGTACAATAACAAAGTGTTGTTACCCATACTTTTAGCAGATGTAGAGGGTTGTGTGGAAAAACGTGGAGATTAAGCCCAAAAATGATGCTGTGGTTATACAAGAGGGTGATCGGATCATTGATAACAAACGGCGTGGACGAAGACATTGCAGATAAAGGCAACAAGGCGGCTAAGTGACATACAAAGACTAGCATGTCTGTGTGCTACAGGAGCCATGAAAACCACGCCAACAGTTGCTCTGGAAGTCGTGCTAAACCTAGGATCGCTACATGTATACATCCAAAGGGAGGCCAGACTAATAAAATACAGGCCAATAAATGGCCAACCTTCCATAATTAAATTACATGGTGCAGATTATCAGAAACTGTTAAAGGAATTCAAGGCGGGACTGGTAACTGACAGGCCTAGTGACCCCATCAGACCCGAATACAGTTTCAACAAGTATTATAATGGAAGAAAGAACCGTCTATTAAGGCCCAATCCATTTGGTACGCAGATGGCTCAAAAACAGAGAATTGAGTTGAAGTCGGCAGTAAACCAAAAATATGTAAAGCACCAGCATTAGACCGACAAGTAGATAACTATCGATCTATTGCTATCTATTCAGATAATTAAGCAATAATAAATGCGCTAGACTGCACGCAGACGAAGTCGAAACTTGTATGATAATGCATGATTGCGCTTAATAGGCCGGAAAGGCGAAATAAAGTGACCCTGGCTGGAGTACCAGGGCACGAAAGCCATCGAGGGAATGTAAAGATAGACACATTAGCCTTAGCAAGCTTGTTAACTACAAAATTGCCCAATGCACTCTTTAGGAATGGCATATTCGACAGTTAAAGCAACCACTAAACAAGGGAAAGACAAGAAATCTCAAGGCTGGTGGAAGAGTATTTCAAGTCAGACACGGGCCAAGTAATTTCTGATTGGACACAGACCTAAATTTACAGCGGATAACAGTGGGCCTCCTAACAGGATACTGTATGCTCAAGAAGCACATGAACTATGAATATGTCAGAGGAAACAGCATGTACATAGATTCTGTCAGGTGTAAGGAGACACTGCCGTTCATGCGATTACACAGCACTTGCAGGAGTACGGCTCTCAGAAATGGGCCCGGAATACCCAAAAGACGAAACCGACGTAGAGGGATCACTCGCAAGGCTGCTAAATCTGGTGAAGAAAACAAAGCTAACGTAATTGATGTAATGAAACAGTAAGATAATAGATCTGAAAAGGTCGCAGTGGGGCTGGTCAAAAACTTGTCAAAACTGTGTAAAAAAAGTGTTATTATATTATTATAGATCAATTTTTTAGACCAATACCTTACCCAATAGCTTATAATTACATTAACTTTTCGAATAAAAAATTTTTCAGTCAATGCCGATGGATAATGTTTACACTGTAGTATTATTGTAATGATTGTTTCCAAGTTTAAGTTATTTACTTAGAACTTTTCACGCAATGTCTACAAAGAATGTTAAAGCTAATAAGGTTTAATGAAGCGCTTAAATGTCATGCAGAAAAGAATGATGGTTCTATAAAATAGTTTTATACTATTAAAACAAAAAAGAAGCAGATCAGCCATTTCGCGACTTAATAAAGGAAAGCGAGTTTAAGATGGCCACTTTATTACTCCTATTTTCTTGAAAGTTAAATGTTTATCATTGTAGGAACGAAACTTTAAAATCAACCCTTTGTCGAACTGAAAATAGTAACTATCAGCAGATTAAACAAAGTAATTGATGTAAATTGACAGTTAGCAAGTAATCTAAATGCGCTGGTTAAGCAAGAAGGGTTTTAGTAATTTCTAAATGTAGAGGTTTCGAAGTGTATGTTCAAATTAAGATAATAGTCCTTACCATTCTTGGCAACTACTCACATAATGACACCGCAAAACGTTGCTTTGTGTCGTCTCTTTATCAGATTTCTGTATAACAGCTGGATGTTTCGCTCCCTGTAATTTCCTTCCCTAATCACTGACTGTGTAATGAATTGTTCTGGTCTACGTTATGGCCTTTAATGCAAACTTCGTTTTATAGCGTAGTTGATTGCGTTAAGTTTAAAACCCACAAACTCTGCTAGTCTCATATCAAGTCTAATAGTTAAAAGTAAGGACAAATAGAAGGACAACGCATTGCAATGTAAAAAAGAAGATCGGCAAAATAAAATCTCTTAAATCAGAAAATGTTTGCAATATTTAGGCGAAAAAACTGTTAAAATGGTAAGTGATAGTAAACTTAAGAATATTTAATCCGTTCCAAATTTTAATTACATTTTTTGTTAGATCTGCTTCTACGGATTTCGTTTTATTTTGTATATATTTACATCTGCAGCGTATTCAAATTCTGCAAAATAATGCTTTCACTGCCGCTAAAAATAATAAAACATTTTTTAGTTGGAGTAAAAGCAATGTTGCCTAACAATATTTTGTTCTTGTTATACGTTAGTCACTTATTTATTATGCCAAAAATTAATTTATAAAATGCTTTGCAATAACATGAGATTTTAACTGAAATAACAATTCTGATGATGGTAACACCAAGGAGTTCTTATGAATTGACAATACCCAAATAGGGAACCAATTACTAAATCTCTTATAAGCAAAACTCATAACAGATTGAGAAATCAGTCACTCTTCATTGAAAATTCAAGTCGATTTTCTTTAAATCAGAATATAAGTTTGGGCTGCGACATTAACACAAACTTTATCTTTAGGCGTCACGTACCCAAGCCCAGCGTTTTTTTAAATTACCAAACTTGATCTTCTTATTTAAAGCAAATTTAAGCACTAGAAAATTGAATTGACAAGACCCAGCCAAACATGTATTTATACCACAACATAATGAACTAAACTGTGAAAGTGTTTAGCGTCCCTTCACTCCGTTGTTTGCGATAGTCCACAGAAATAAAGATTGTTTGAATGAAAGAAATATATTTTTGGGCGTTATTTCATTAAATGAAAGCAAAATTTCTTTGATAGAAATAAATATGAAGATATTATTTGTTTCAAAATAAAATAGTATTTTTTTTTATATATTTTTTTTTGTGTCAAAGAATAGATAAATTTGACATCAGATGCAAAAAAATAATTTCTTAAAGTCAAGGAAATGTGTAGAATGACGACCCAGGTGTATTTCCTCTGGACGGCTCGTCGTGGTGATTTAACCTGAAAGGCAAACAGTGATGTGGGTAGAGATACTCTAGGAACCACCAGGTAGGTAGAAACATGTCCGCTGGTTAAGATTGCCTTCGTCACATCGCTTTTGCCATGAGTGATTCCACCTGTATCATGAGCAGCTTTATTAGCAGCATTTTTAAGTTAAAGAAATGATATAAAAAAAATTTCTTTGGTAGAAATAAAAAATATTATTTCTTTCACTCAATGCAGGCTTCCTTGAATCAACAAATCCTTTTTCTCAATGTGATTATTTAATCACGGCCAATTAGAATATGCCCCTCAAATTACAATTTTATATTAAATTCTAATCTAATTTTTCTTATTCTAAAAAACAGTATAATCGAGAGTAAAACGAGATCGCAACTAAACGACTGATTCTACGATTTTAGATATTACAGACAGTCCTTGAATGTGAACTTTTCCCATCGGTCTGGACAACTTCTTAACGAGTAGTATTTAATTCTCAAAATTATGCTAGGGATATTTGGTGCCTATTTCCCACTGAATCCATTAAATTGCTTGGAATGAGCTCCCACTGGAGTCCACAGATCAGAAGATTTTTTAAATGAAAATTTAAACAATTGTTAATCTTTGTACTAAATTTACTTTAAAAATATGTACTTTTGCTGGGTGATTTTTTTTGTCAACATAGAATAGATCGATCCGGTCTTAAACATGCATACAGAGTCAGCGGTTCCAAACATTTTTTAATTTTCTCAGTACACTACACGCACTAAAAATTAAGTTTACTGCATTAAAAATACCCTAGTAGCACAGATGGTTGGCTCAACTACACTTTTAGCCGAATATTGGCTCTATCTCTGATTTTTGGACTTTTGTCGTGCGCCGACCTTTAACGAACATTACCTGAAAATTAGTTCACTGTTGTACGCCGACCGTGTCGTCACATGTTTACAACGCTTGGCAACTGATCTTCAACCGACCCTCCATCGACTGAATTGGTTCAACATCGACTTGCTTATACCACTCAAGTGTTTACTAGCAAGCGGTTGTCAACCAATGCTTAACTGATTTTGTTGACCTAGCGCCCAAAAGACACCCAATGTTAAAAAAGTACCATTGGTTTTGTATACCTTACTGGCCAATCGTCACGGATACTGCGCCGATCGCACAACGTTGTACCAACTGACGGCCAACCGTCACCCAACTAACTATGCTACTAGGGTATAGATTGTAGAGCAAAATGTACGCACCAAATGGAAAATAATTTCAGAAAATTGTTCCTGTTCTTTAAAAGTTAATTTTAATTAAAAAATATTGATTAACGTTATTAAAAAAATGTTTAAACTATCTTTTGTATAAACAAAAATTTTCTAATAATTCAGTTGCTTCATAGGAGACAACTAACTCTTAGCGACAAAATTGTGGATTTTAAGGTGTTTTTAACTGATCGAGGAAGTTCTATTACGTAAAATTCGTAATATGCGTAATTAGTACAAAGTTTTCGAAACTATCTTGTCATTTTGCATGGAAAAAATAATTCTCATCAAACAAAACGTAAAAGATTTCTAAGATTTACAAATTATTTATTATTTATTATCAATTATTTATTATTATTATTTTATATATATATATAGCATTTTCTAACAAATTTGCAATCTACTCACACATCAATTTTATTTCGAAGAAATAAGTAAGGATGGCCTTTAATGAACCTATTTGAACTATATTGAACCTATTTGAAAATTGATATTTGTTCATAGAATACATTTCTAAATAACTTTTAGTTAAAATATTAATGAATATTTTTAGTAACAGGGGTACTTTGCTATTACGAACGTTCTAAAATTTCATCTACTTCTGCTAAAATGAAAATATAATTTTGCACGACTAAAATTTAGTTTCAAAAAATGCAGGAACTTTTGTCTTATTTTCAGAAAAAGTAGTATATTATTGATTTTTACAATAGTAAAACCCCCTCATCCTCTCTGTTTTATGCCAAGGATTCTATAAATTAGCATTATTTTAACCAAATGGATGACTAAAATACATTTTGGCATACTCACTTCTAAAAGGAAAATTATTAATTAGCACATGGTTTTCATGTACTAAAATTTTTCTATTGTACGTAAACAAATAGACGTAATGGTGATTCTAATCACTATTAGAGTGCTCCTATTATTCATCTAACAAAAATAGATTCTAAAACGTAAATGTGCCGCTTTGCGAGTTGCACAGATTAATGTAAAAACTGTTTATGTATACGTCGGTAAAGGTTTATTCCGGGTTCATAGTTCCGTCATGTAATACAATTTAGTCGGGTTGTTCGACATTATTCTACTACGTGCGTATATACATTTATGTTGGCAACATACAAAAGGTTATTCCATTTTCAGGTTCACTGCAGAAGGTTTGAGATTTGAGGAGGATGGAAAACACGCTATAAATTACTAATTCGCAGAGGTTGTAAACATTGAAAATTAAACAATCAACGGCTGCAGTACACTTAAGAGATGCAAATTGTTGAATCATGTCTTTTAATTTTTTCAAGAATTGGAAAACATTAACTATTGAATAACCGAAAAAGGACTTTTTGGTATAAATATTCATTTCGAAGAAGGAAGACAGCGGATATAGTTGCCTATCTGCTGTTAGGCAGCTATATCTGCCTAACTGCGGTTATAGTAATAAAACCGAATTAGTATGATATGAGCATATGTTTACATAAAGTTACTGTTTACGTATTACAGCTGGACCATTCTTATTTTATTTTAAAAGCAAAACTTTCCGATAAACAATTTAAAAGCAAAATTGGCAAACTTGGGAAAATAAAACGAGAGCAATGTCAATGAAATTATTTGTAATATACCAATGTGCTATATTTAATATGTATTTGTTTAGCTAATTTCAATATCAGCCCGGCCAATTTTATCTTCATTATTCACAAAAAGCTCCAGTGCTGAGGATTAAATCCGTTCAAGCTCTGCCACAGTCGGTGGTAGATATTTGTAGTAGGTCCGATTATCATTCCATATGTTGGAAAATAATTAATTAAATCTCAATACTAAAAGCAGCATTTTTCATATTTTCGTTCTTTGTTCTCGTTATTATTTTCACTTATGTCTACTTGTTTTGTTAATCGTTCAAATTAATTAGTTACGATAGGTCCGTTTAAATTTATTAGTTTTTGGTAGACAATGTTTTTCGGTCCTTTAACGTTGTTATTTTTAGGATGCTTACGCGCAAGATATGCAAAATTACTGCATCAAGCTTATTTGGCGTTGTTGCACAACAAATTGTCACTATCCTCTTCTGTCATAGCAGTTCGCTATGTAGACTTTATCCTAGCTATCCTGTCCTACTTCGTGCAAAGTTGAAATGTATCCGGCTGTACAATGGCAACTTCTTATATTCCACGCTACGACAATTTTTACCAAATTTACCGAATATTAAAATTACTTGAGGTTTATTCTATAGTCCATGCGTAGAACTTTGTAAATTTGTAAAATAACATTAGAAAACTAGACTATCAAAACGTGAAAATTTAACCGTACCTACTATTAGAATTAGTTAATTGCATTAAAGTTCGATAAAGAAAAGAAACAACAACAATTAACAAAGCAGGTATAATTAAGAACAAATAATTACCAGACACCGCATGAGACAATTTGTCGTGACAAAAACAATTTATTAGAAGCTTTATTGCTGGATATTGTAATATTTCCTATTTTTATTCCACTTTAGGACCTCTCGAAGAAACAAACCCATGAAACACTTTACGTGCACACACAATCCACGCATCAAAAACTTCTGCAGTTCTAACAAGCTTATCATTTGGTGACTCGGGGTGTATCTGTGGGGGACACACTGTGCGCGGCAAAATTATATACTTATTCCACAATTTTGCAATTTGTCTTTCGAAAAAATGCTCGGACATGTGAATTTCATTTTTTTTTAAAAATTTTTTCATCAATTTTAAGTTTCCCTCACTTCTACTTTTTAAGTAATGACGACCAACAATTTTTTTAAATGACAACCGATTTTTTTTTTATTTTGATAGATCTAAAATGGTACATTAAAATTTTAATACCTCACATAACATAACATAAAGAGTGAAAAACATAAATTTTATTAGCAACAAAAAGATAAATGCCATTATTCAAGAAATGAAATTATACATACATAAAGCTAAATTTTAACATTTTTCCAAGGTATCCTTAATATGTTATTCAAAATTACTGCAAATTTTATAGTGGTATAGTATAGTTATTTATTGACCCTTAGGTTGTTCCAGAAACAGATGGAGTGCACAAGAAATAACAGTGATACAAAACAAGATAAAACAAGAAAAAGCAGACTGAACTTCTCCAGTTAACTAATCAATTCATACTCCGACCAGCTGCAACAATTTTGTTCAATTAAATATTGTTTTAAATTACGTTTAAAAATTGACAAACTGATCGAGGCCCGGATGCCCGAAGGGAGTCTATTAAAAATTTTGGAAGCTGCAATAATTGGTGATTTCTTATAAGTGCGATTGGGTTTTGAACAATATTGTTTTTGTTTCTAGCTTCATAATTAAGAATGTCTCTGTGAGTTAAAAATTTCCTTGTTTTGAAAAATGTATGGTATGAATTTGTATAAGTACAACAAAAATAATGTTAAGAAATCATAGGTTTAAAGAATGTCTTTGCAAGACTCAAACCCACTGCAGGTAACTCAAACCATCAGTCGTATTATTCGTTTTTGCAATAAGAAAACATCCTGTATATCTCTTTGTTTGACCTTAGACAATAATATTATATAAAATTATACTATATACATTTTCGTTATGTAAATTCAATAATGCCTCAGTTGACAACATATCTTTTAGAAGTTTTTATTAAAAAATACGCTCTTTGAAACTTAATACACACATAATTATGATGATAACCAATGATCTTACCAGGTAAGATTGCAATCAAAAAAGGTGCCTACCCAGTAGATTACATTCTTTAGAAATTCAACATTATAGAGAGATTGTTTTTTTAAATTCATTATAAAATTAAAAAGTCACTCCTCATAAATCCCCATGCGGCGCTCGCCACACTTACAATGAATACTACCTACATTATTAAGTGAAATACAGGCAACAAAAGCTAAAATGTTACAACGAAGACAATATTATCCTATTAAGATTATAAAAGTCGCACAGCTGTATAAGTAAAATACTTCATTAATAGGATAACCGGGAACAGGAAAAATGACGAAAGCAAATTGTTTCAGCCCGAAAATTTAGATTCTTCGTTAAGTGATTCGTGAGAGTTGTGAGTAAAAGTATACAGATGAGTATAGATATAATATTTGCAACTATGTTGAGAGGCTTTTAAGTACTATATCTACCACGTACAAGTCGCGGATGTAGCTGAAATAGATATACATCAATTCCTCGTGGTCGTAGCAGCACATATGAAGTGCCTTCTACCAACTATAAAGAACGTTTTTAAGAAAGTAACAATATAAAAAGCAAAACGTTAAACGAAAGATCAACTATATGGTTAACCTCAAAACACTACGAGGGTAGTTTGAAAAGTTTCAAAGTATTTTTTTGTCAAATTCAGTATTATTTGCCAACAAGTTTATACTTCTTTCCCATCGATCTTTCCATCCTTTTAATTCATTCTAATAGTAGTCGGCATCTTGTTCTGCAAAAGAGGCGTTTACGAATGTGATAGCTTCGCCATTCGACGAAAATCTCTGCTCTGCGAGCCTAGGAAACAAAAAAAAAATCGCGAGGTCCCTCTGTTGGAGAGAGTGGATGGTCTATCAATTCCAACTCCGATTAGCTAATTTTTACCATGGAGACCACTAAAATGTTATCTTAGTGGAACAAAACTTTTCTTCTCTGCAAATGTGGCTGCCTTTTCGCAATTTCTGCCCCTTAGCTTGTCAAGTAATGATGCATAGTACATCCCCGTTATTATTGTCCCTTTCCTCAGAAAGTTACACAACTCCATGACTATCCCAAAAAATAGTCGGCATCACTTTTTTTCGGAATTCATTCATTCTTCGTAGTCTACTAATTCGTCCTTGGCTTCAGGGATGTACTGGTGAATCCAAGACTCAATTACAGTTATTAGTCGGCCCCAAAACTTCGACTTATTTCACCTAAACTGCTTCAACAGGGTTTGGAAAATGTTCGTTCGAATGTATTTGTGGTCATGAGTGATCGGGTGCGACACTCAACGCACGGTTAGCTTTGTAATGCACAAATCTTCAATCAATACGTTCTTTCAAAAGGCTCACGGCCTTTGATATTCCTCTAATCCCAATTTAACGATCGTCCAGCATCATTTGGTGAACTTTGCCGATATTATCGGTAGTGGATCCAGTTTTTGGCTGTCAAGAAATTTAACTTCGGGTGCCCAAAATGTGCTCTAGAGTCCCCACAAACAGCGTCCATCTCGGCTTTAATTTCCGTATGCGTATTACCTTTCAAATTCAAGAACTTAATGAGGGCTCAATATTCCATTTTTTCCATGATTGCAGAAACATCAACATCTACCGACACAACCGACTGTTAAACAACAATTGAAGATCTAACATGGTTGAAAATTAAATTAAAAGTATCTCTCCACGCATGCGAATATTTTTGACTAATAAAACCATCTTCATATGGGGACTTGAAACGCTTCAGACTACCCCCGTACATAGTGTTATTTCTTTATTTTATTGGATACAAACGAGAGGAACCCTCGAAGAGTATCCCAAGATATAACCCAAAATTATAATATAAACAAAAGAGAAAAATTAATCATCGATACGTTGTGATATTACAAACAAAAAGAAAGCAGTAAAAAGCACCAACACAGTGTGTGCATAAATCCCTCCAAAAACCTAAACTCAAGTTACATGACTCTATTTTTAATTTCTCTTATATTCATGCAGAAAGCATTCAAATGCCGGTTGAACTTGAAAGCTCTACTCATTCGCACGAGAGGAGTGTTCGAGGCCGCGTCTGTATTAATGCGCGATGTATTAAATAACTCGTGCGAACGAAGTTGCGTCCGCGGTACACTGAGAGATGAAAAGGTTTTAGTTAAAAAAAATTGCGGGGCTCGGTGCATCACTATTATCACTAGGATAATTTCCAAACATCGCAAAAAACGCAAACTAATAATTTGTTCTGTATTCCCTCTATTTTACTAGAATATACTTCACAGCATGGATTCCAAAGTGACGAGTTGGAAGATAAGTTACTGTGTACAAAAGCGAAATACGGGGTCCTACGAGCAACAGCAGAAGTAAAACCTCGACGAAATCTCACGACAAAACAAAGCATCTTTATGCTTTCACGCAGACATCGTAACTGAGATAATTATGGACCATCATGCATGGAATATGATTGTGATATTTAGATGCAAAAACATTTAGTACAATTTGTAATATATCGTTACATACGAACCAATACGGCAATGTAAATGTTGTTCATTTAGGGTTTGATAATAGCTCTTAATATTATATAAAATTATATATTTCAAAAATGATTTTTTGTCATTTATATAAAGTTTGTTTCTCTTTTCTATATTAATCATCCAGCATTATATTGAGCAATTGTTAACTATTTAGAATAGTAACTGTATTAACTATTTAGTATTATCGCTAGGAAGGACTTTGTGTAAGTTCCACTTGTAATTGCGTATCTTTTATGTCACAAATCTAATAAAACGTGGAAAAATAATTGCTAACGCACAGTGACAATTAATTAATGTATTAATACTACGTAACACGTACGCTACACAGAGTAAAAAATACACTCGATATTTCAATTTTCTTCGCTTAAAATTTCTGATAAAATTTAGCAGCACTCCGTAATGAAGCTAATTCAATTACTAAAGGTTGGCGAATAGGCGTATATGCATTGTGAAAAGTCTATAAAACCGTCCCGATAAAATTTGTCGCTGTGTTAGATTTTAGTTTGGAAGAAAAGGAGACGACATACAACGTGCTCTATTACCGTCATTTCGCGTTAGTCATCACCTTTCGTCCATTTTCTATGGATCGGAGATTTATGTGTACTGCTCCTTCGATGCTCGGAGTGCCATCATAAAAATCGAGCTTTATCCACTCGATTTGTAAGATATCCTCTAAAATTCCTGAGAAATGTTAGCGATAACAAAATAACTGAATACTTTGATATTAAGACTTATGTACATGCATAAGTTGCAGTGCTTTTTTAATGTATATAATGTATATAATGTAATAATACTAGTAATGATAAAACTACTAATAATAAATAATAAACACCAATATGGGTTTAGAAAAGGAAAGTCGACGCTACAAGTAATGGAAAAGATCAAGCATTTAACGCACTGATAACGCTAGACGTACGAAACGCGTCTAATACAGCTAGAATTTAATTCTCCAAAACTTGGAAAACAACTTAAATTAATAACATCTATATTATTAATATTATCTCTAACTATCTCAGAGAAAGATATATCGAAGTAAGCAAGCAAGACACAATCGAAGCAAGAGCGGGAGTACCACAAGGCTCTGTTCTTGGTCCCACACTATGGAACGTCCTCTACAATGATGTGTGCGATATGGAGCTACTAAGGCGAGCGAAAACTATTGCTTTTGCGGATGGCTGGGAATTGGTCGTTTCAGCGGATAGCAAAAATTATCTGAGAAGCTATACAAATGAAAATCTAAAACGAATAAAGAAATGGATCATAACGAGCTAAATTTGGCACCGGAAAAAACCGAAGCCCTTGCTGTAACCCAGAAAAGGAAAAGAAGTGGTTTGACTTATAAAATAGGTGACCCAGAATCGAAAAAGTATACTTTGATACGAGGGGTAGTTTTAGTGAACATATAATTAGGGTAACCGGAAAAGCCGAAGAAAGGGTAGGAAGAATGAGTCGAATAATGCCCCTGGGGGCCTTATTTATAAGAGGGGATTGCTCGCCGGAGTAGCACATTCCATACTGCTCTACAGAGCACCGATAAGGGCAGGCGCGCTAAGAGTTAGAAGAAACTTATTGTAATGCAAAGATTCAGCGGAGAGTACTGATCAGGGTAGCAATGGCATATAAGACGATCTCCACCATGGCCCTGCAGGTTATCGCCGGAATTCCAACCATAGATCTGTTGGCACAGAAAAGAGTACACATGGGCAACAGAGATAGGAAAGAATCAATCAGAGAAATAAAAGATCGAGAACTGAATATTTAGCAGAAAAGATGGAACAGGAATACGCTTAAAGGCCAATAGATACAGACGCTAATAGTAGACATAGGGCCATGGAAGATGTTTGTCTCACATAGGCACTGACAGGATAGAGGGTATTCAGAGCGTATCTCAATAGAATGCAAAAGTTACCGGAAGACAAATGCATATATTGTGGCGATATTGATACAGCAGAACATATAATCTTGGTATGTGGTCGGTGGAACACAATAAGAGAAGAAACTAGAGCGAACATCGGAATAGATAGAATTCACGAAGAACTGGGAGAGGCTGTACCATAATGAAAACAAAGGAGGAGGAAAAACAAGAAGACAGGACAGCTAGGCGAGAGAAAGGGGAATTAGTCTTGAACACACTAAGTGGGAGTCCCACACTGCCATGCATCGAAGTATATAGATGACGTCCATAAAGGATTTCTACCCGGCAAAAAAAAATAAAATTAATAAATACTCGTTTGAACAGGTGGATATCCTTCATTCCATGTAGAGAAGAGAAAACATTACACCAAGGCATGTGCAGGACTGCAAAAAAAGTGTTATCAACATTCTCACAACAACTAATGTTTTATTAATCGATTTATGTTAAGGCTAGGAAATAGAATTTTACATTTAGAGATTAAAATAACATGAAATTAATTTAATACCAAGAATCGGAAGTAACATTAAGTCAAAATTAAAATCATTTTTACCTATTTACATCATAATGAATTTAAATTTAAATAACAACCTCAATTTAAAAAACTTTTTACAAAGTCAAGAATAAAAACGTTGTTAAATTTAACAGATTGGGACATTTCCTATCTAATTCCTGACGATATTTCTCATTTTTTTGGTCCAAAATTTTGGGTTTCTATTGTTCGGAAAAACCTAAACATAGGCCACCTTCCAGCTGATGTTGAAAATATTATTGGTGATATACAGGTTGAGTTGTCATGTCATGACACGGGTGACAAATGCAACAAGCAGTGTCCTGCTCTTTCTATTTTCAACAAAACAAAAGTTTTCAAAATCACACCCAAACATACTTATTTTTATAGCAGAGAAAGGTAGTTATACTGCTGCTTTGCATAGAATGGATTACATTGAAAAAACTAATCTATTATTACAAAGTAATCTAGTCTATAAAAAGTTATCACGTAATCCTAGTGAAACCATACAAAGATCATACAACGAGGCTGTGTGAAAAAGTGAAATATTTGATAAAATTAAAAAATAACTCATTATCTACAATTCCAGTTTTCCAAAATTACCATCGAAAAACACACAAACCAAATATTGTTTTAGGCCCCATAATTAGTTCAATAAATATTACAACTTATAATTTATCAAAACTTTTATCTCAAATATTGTCTGTTGCTTTATCTGAACAATATATCAGATACATTTCAGCTTGCTAATGTCATTAATCAATGTAAATTATAACCGATAACTATGTTCTGATCTCTTTAGACGTTGTCTCTTTATTTACCAACATTCATTTGGAATTTTTCTGTCTATTATTGTCCAAAAATGGAACCTGATAAGAGATCATACAGAATTGTCAGAAGATTCCTTTTTAACATTAACAAAATTCATTTTCAACAATTCATATTTTGCTTTTTCTTGTATCAGTCCGATTTTAGCTGAAACAGTTCTTGATGAATTATTAAATAATGTTATTCCAAAACTTCCTTTTCAATTCCTCCTTATATAAAAATATATTGATGACATAGTCTGTGTCGCCCCGAAATTCATAAAATACTTTCGATCCTCAACTCCAAGTCACGATAGAAATTGAGACAAATACCAGTGTTCCTTTTTTGGATACAAAAATGTCATAATTTTAGATTGGTATCAAAAACCAACCGCGTCTGGTAGATTTATTAATTTTCACACAAACTATCTGAAGAACTAAACATTTAATGCTGTGAATGCAATGAAGAACTTGAGAAACCTATTTGGTGTTTTCACCAACAATGGATACTAGAAACCATTGCTCAGCAAATTGATTTACAGTACAAATTTGTTTGATGGTCCAACTGACAACGTGGCGAATGAAATTAAATCTAGACATTTTCTATTCTTTAACAACTTAATTTGTAAAATTAAATAAATTGTTCCATCCGTTTACAAATATAAAAATTTGGGTTGCGGTAGCAGTTATATTGGTCAGACGTGTCAATGGCTAAAACACCAGATCAGTGATCGTAGTAAAGATAAGGGAACTTGTACTTTGACTAATCACACTCCTGGAAACTAGTCACGTTTTTGATTTCGATAATGTTGCTGTGTTGGATGTTTAGAATAGTTTTAAAGGTCGTCTTTTTCTGGAATTGTTCTAACAACAACGCCACAACCAACAAAATTAACTGATCAACTTAGTAATAGTAATTGTAATATTTTAGATTTTCAGAAGTAAATAGTCTATTTATATCTATCCAGCTTCAAATTCGTACAATTTCAATTTGTAAACACATATTTAAGTTTTTTCCAAATCTCACGAAATTCTTTAATAAATAGTTGCCACGTTCGGGCTATCCTCGGTCACAAGTTATAAGGTAGATAAAAATTGTCGAATTAATAAAGTATAATATCTATCTTGTAATATATACCTCGGCCGTTTACTGTGGTACAGAAATATATTTTATATAATATTTTATTAATTCCACCATTTTTATCTGCGAAATTTGAACCCTCTTTTGTCCATTTGTCTTAATACAAATTACTCGCACAGAACTATCATGCATTAATTATGTTTCCATAATTGTTTTGAGAAATTTATTTTAAAGAATTAATTGATATTGAATATAAGACGATGACAACGAGAAAGGACACAATTAACAAACAATGTAATAATGAACTCATTAGATTATTTTGCTTAGAAGTTAATCAAAGAGAAATAACTAATTTTAACCTACACCTTTGGCGGTTACTGTACAAAGGCTACAATAGCAATAACCTTTTGCTAAATCGCCACATCTCAAGTCGGAGAGAACTGCTAAAGCGGGAGGTCTTTCACTAATTAATTTCTTGTAGATACGGTAACCCTGTGTCAGAATCCACAATCCATCTCTACCCCTTTGACTTTCCAAGTTTGAGGAGTAGATGTGTTAAATATTGTCGCTGGTATGCTTTTCATCACGTTTGAATAATTATTATAACTAGTCTCAGCATAATATAAAAATTAATTTAAATAATAATAAATAATAAACGTTTATTACTGAGAAAGTGTTAGAAGAACTTATTTGCAATTTATTGTCAAACATGTATTATGCAAAATTAAACAATTTAAAGAATTTTATACTTCCTTCGAAAGGTAATAAAAGTTGAGCTTTTAGCGATTGTATTTTTACAAACGTAACAACAATGGAGAGGCACAAGAGTACGACCTGGTAGACATGATACATTAGTAACAATCACACTCTGTATTGTTCAGCCGGTTATTTCCATTTACAGAACAAAACAATAATGGTGACAACATATATATAACAAGAAATAAAAAATATGCTTGTCTTTACGCACCTTGTCAGCAGTTCTACACACAATATGTGCAACTGCTTGTTGCGAGGCATTTATTCGTACTGTTGGAAGATGAAATATGCAATTATGTCAAGCAGAAGGACTCGGAACTCGGAATGCTACCACTGAGAGTAGATACCCGCAAATGATGCTGTTGTGAAAGAGGCCCAATAAGAACTTGATGATGGTATCAAGATTGATATTCTAAAACTATGAGCGTCGCATCTATCTTCAGTTATTACTTACGTTATTAACTTCCACTTAACTAGATCGGTATTTCTGGATGCTTGGAGGTATTCAAGATTGCTGCTCCTTTGGAGTACAGAGATCTGCGTCACATCAGCATTCTCGAAGATTTGGAAAAAGTAACGGAACGCCAAATTTTCTGCTTTACAGTGGCGAGCTTCCCTTTCATCCGTTTAGATTTCGTCCCCTTCGTGGCTATGTCGCTCTGCTGGTGGATATCACGGATGATATTCTTAACGGCTTTAATGAGCGCAAGGTTACAGTACCTACGTTGCTGGATTTTAAAAAATTTTAAAAAAGCATTTCACACAATCAATCGCGAATTACTGCTATCCATTCTACATTATATTAGACAATGTGACTTTGCTGTTATGTTGATAAAAGTATATATCTCACAATCAGTCAGGAAACAACAAGTCGTCAGTCTTGATAGAAATTTATCTAGCTTCCATAATATGGTCTCTGCATTTATATATCTCAGCTTCAAGCATTGTCGCTGTCATTTTTACACCGATGACACGCAAATTTATATTAGTAGTTGGACGGATGAGGTGGCTACTTGTTCACTTTTGAATGAGGACTTGTTGACTTATCGGGCCAACATTCACTAGATTTAAACCCTCTGAAATCTTTCGTGGTTGCGTCTGGCGACGGAGATCTGGCGCTGGAGAATGGGGTAAGGGTTAAGGTGGGCAACGACGTGTTAGCAACTGTAGATGTTGCTAGAGATTTGGGGTTACATTTAAATTCCAAACTGAAATTCAGGCAGCACATTAGTAGGAGTCTATAATATGGTTACGCCGCTTTGAAATTAACATATCCTTACAGACATACTCCTCATAGAAACCTTAAGAAACATTTATATAATTCCCTGGGTGTTACCGCAGTTAAATTTTTGCAATAGCATTTATAGCCCCTACGTATCCAGAGACTGTAAAATCTCTACTTACGTCTCACTTCAGTATTAGGAAATTCGATAGAATTGTCATAAAATGAAAAATGTTAACTGGATCGACACGCAACAACGTCGCTTTCTTCACGCTGCTTACCTTTAACCTTTATTCTGTTGTGATATAAACAACACATCAGAAAATGCCTAGAAACAATAACCAAAAAATGTTTTGGTTGTTGTGATATGCATAAAATTCAGATTTTTTAAGATTTAGGGGTATAGTAAATATACCTAAGCACAGACTAAAGCTATTTGAGAAGCTTCCCGCCTATGTGAAATAAAGAGTTTTTAGCACCGGGTAATTACTGAAGCGTTTCGCAACACAAATCTAGAGGTCTTACATCCGCTTCAATTTCCTTTCCAAGGCGTTACCACGAACTGAATAGTCAAAATGAAGCCGTGCTTTTTTCTTCGTGTATGTTAGAACGCAATATGTTTGTATATTAACTTGTAGATTAAACGTAATAAACTCACTTGCCTATATCTTCCGAACAGAGGCAGCTAAGAAGATTTCTGAACAGACTTTGCTGGAGCATGCTGGACAGTGCTGGACAATGCTGGAGCAGGAGACTTAATATGCAGTAGGAGATTGTTGATGAACACCAGGAACATTAGTCGACCCAAATGTCACTTTTGTGATACACCAGATCTTGTAATTGAATTCCATTGTAGGACATGATCCTTTAAGTAGGATTTCAGCAGTTCAGTTGCTGATGATGTAAAACATAAGTAGCTGAATTTGGAAAGCAATGTGTTATGGCATATTAAGTCAAACTCGTAAACTCAGTATGCACTTGTGAAATTGAGCAGAGATTAATTACTGTTGAATCGATCATGGATGAAACCATTTGCTTTGATGATAAGACAATGTTATTTTTCACCAAAGGGAATTTCAAAATATTGGCAAAGTTACTGATAGACCACGCAGCTTTAAGTAGCAACTTATACAAACTAGGATACGATGAAGGTCAATTATGTCGTTTGTGGCAAAAAGATCTGAAGATCGTAAAACATATTTATTGAAGCACAAACGACATCAATGTTTCGGTAAACCATTCTTACCACCTACTAAATTAGAGGAAGAAGGTCCTAGAGTTGTATTAAGATTCATCAAAAAACCTCAACTATTCCCATGCAAATAAGAGCACCGTTAAAATAGACCTACTCAGATCACAGTGACGATGCACACTGCCACGGATATGGCTCAGTTCAATAATAATACTAATGTAGTGGCCTTCTAAAAAAATACAAAAATTCAAATAACCCAAAAAGTGACTTTTGCGTAATGCATTTCTGTAAAATGATCTCTACCCTCGCGTCCTTGCAGATATAAATTTATGATGCCAGTTCCCTAGTATACTTGAACTTTATTTTTATAGATTTCATGTTTATTGAACGCTTCATTAAATGATTCATTCTCGACCCAAGTGCTTTTATATTAATTAAACAAACACAAACTTCAATTGTAATTTTATTCCCTTCGAGAGGTAAACAAAACTTCTTTCAAGTACAATGATGCATTTACCGTGTTAGTGATCCAAGTCGTACGCAAACAATTTGCTCGTTTAATGTGCTGTATATTATTCCACGGCATTTGCATAGCGTTGCATTGTAAAATCTCGTCTCATTCTATGAACGCAATACAGGCAATTCGAAAATAAATTCAATTTAGAAATAAACTTTCAATAACAGTAAGATAGGTAGCGTATAATAAGAAGTAAATTTAAAAACAAGTAATATGCATCCAATCCAAAATAAATTGATACCATATTCATATCTAAATAACTGTTATTGTAACGAGGCAGCGATGTTACTTTCTATAATGTAATTTAGATTGCGATGTATTATTGTGCGAAACTAGTATTAAATATGAAGCAAATAGGTTTACGTAAAGAGTAAACGACATGCTAGGTAAATTACAGCACGTATAATCTACAAACTTCATATTATACGATGTAAAAGCTTAATGCAAAATACGATCATCTCTCTTATCAACCTATCCTAACGATCGTAATAGCATAAGGTCGTTTGTACTATCTCGTATATTTGAATATAATTAACTTTTTAAGCAAAATTGATGACTTACGCGTTACTCCCAAACTACATTAATTTTTCTACTTAGTAATAATTATTAAAATTACGGCAATTACTGTTTACATAGTTCTTACTTGAAATTACCAACTTTTAAAAAAATATATGTAATAAACTGCAATAAAGCTCTGGTGAAAAATTAACTTCTCAAGGATATGAGGGATGTTTCCAAAGTTCTGGAAATTGTGCTCTAATTAAATTATAGGCAACGCTATTGGTAATAAACAAGTGCAATAAAGTTCAGTCTGAGTCAGATGTTCGATTGATATAGACGGGTTTTCGTAGCACTGTTTTTGTAACCGTGGAAGACGCGGTTAAATCTCAAAGAGCAATAATTTTGTTTTTGTGGAAATAGGGTGTGAAAACTTCAGAAACTATTCAACATCTACAAGTGTGTTTGGTGAGTTTGCAGAATCTAAAAGTAGCATATATCGGTGGATCGATCGTTTTAAAAGTGATAGAACATCATTGGAAGACGATCCACGCAGTGGTCGCCCGAGTGCGTCGGTAAACGAAAGAAACATTACTGCCGTGGAGGACCTATTGAAAGGGGACAGGCGAATGAGTATTCGTCAAATTAGTGTACGCCTAGGAATAGGTACATGATAAGTTCATGACATCTTACAGGATTATTTAGGCGTAAGCAAGATTTCAGGTCGCTGGCTGCCAAGACTTCAAGAGCTGTTAACCCGTTACGGTGATGAATTTTGGCAGCGGATAATAACCGCTGACCAAACGTGGATTCCTTAATTCAATCCTGAGACCAAAAGTCAATCCAATGGATGACGTAAACTGGAAGAAGGGCCTCCTATTAAGGCGCATGCAGTTCCGTCTGTCGGAAAAGTAATGCTTACTGTATTCTGGGGTTACGAAGGAATTATTTTTATGGATTATCTGCCCAAAGGTACTAGAATTAACGCAGAATATTATTCGAATTTATTATCCGGACTACTGCGGTAGGCACTTGTCAGAAAATGGCCTCGAAAGTTGCATAAGCGACCGTTAAGCGACCAGTCATTTTCATCTGTTCCCAGTTTTGAAAAAACCTTTACGAGGTGTTCGATTTGAGTGTTGACTGAAGTCAAACGTGTAGGTGGACTGCGGAGTCGCCGAAAACGTTATTTGAGGACGGTTTTAAAAAAATTGTTTATCGTTGGAATAAATGTATTCAGTTAAATGGAGATTATGTAGAAAACCTACATTGTAATATTGAGGAAAAATAAAAAATAAAAAAATTATAGCGAAATTCCCAAAACTTTGGAAACATCCCTCGTATAATATTAAATGCTTGGGATCTAGCTTAAATTTTGTTTTTTTTTCTAATAGAAATAAATGAAAATTGAAACAATTTTTTAATACCAAACAGTTTACAGTATTTATTCAATTCAATAATTGTTTCTTTTTGACAAATATTTTAAGTTTAACAGTTCCCTATATCAATTCCTATCCAACAGCTGTTTTTATAAATTTACTTAATTAAATATTTGTAAATTTTGAATTTATTTGTTTATTTAAATGTATTTTGCCCATTAATGGAAGATATAGTTCGATGTCCCGTTGCGGAAGTCTTGCCTCGACGCTGCCCCAAATTCAAATGCATGTTTTCAAATTGATTTAATATGTTGTTTTTAAACTTCAATGTTGGTATAGCTACGTTATTATTTAAAGCTCTTGAATTAATCTAGTGCTTTTTGTCGAAATTTGTCTGTTACATCTATATTTTGTTTACTTCGACAGATCCAAAGTTTACCTTATGGATAAAATCAAATAATATCCTTTGTGATTTTACTATCCGCAAAAGAGCCCTTGTTGAAGTATGATAAGTCACAATGGTTACGATATTTACTACAATACACAGAAAAAAAGGATTGTTTGAATGAAAGAAATATATTTTCCAATGATATGCGTTTCGTAAGCGAAAATATTTTAAGATTGTCCGATAGGTCCGATACTATTACCTATTCCAAAATTTTAGAGTTACATTCATATAATCGTTAAAACTTCTAACGAACGAGTTTTACGAAATACACTACATACCCTCTATTAATTAGTTTCATTATTTTACTTTTTACTTTCATTTATAATATCAATTTTATATTTCTTTTTAATTGCATTTTACTCCTTAAGTAGAACGCGGATGGCGCGATGATGCAGCGTCGTAGATTTTTATTCTTTGTTCACGAAAAAGGTGTCTAATTGCATTAGTATTAAATTACGAAAACGTTCGCTTATTTAGGTCACAAGTGCTGCCTTCTTGTGATTGATTAAATTAATAAAATAATTATATAGATGCATAAATACTGAATGGAACCAAACATCCAGGAAGAGAGCCAAGAGAGTCAAGAGTGTCAAAAGAATCAAAAGAGTTTAGAACACCAAACTATTGAATAAATTATAATAGTTAACAAAACTAATAAAGTTATCAAGTAAAAGAAGTTGATGAAACTAGTCTTGTAAAAACACACCGCGTTCGCGACGTAAGAAATAAATTCGATAAAATTCTAGCTCATTTCCGACAAAAATGCTAAAATTTGTTGAATTATATTTTTGATTTACTTTTTTTTACTTACATCAAAATTTAATACTGACTTTGTTATTTACATAATACAACCCTAAATGAACAGAAATGATGATCGGACTAATGTAGCTAAAAGCTCTACGATTTAAAAAATCGAAATAAAGTATTTGTTTGCACGTCTAATTAAATTAAAAATGCGTTAAACTATAAATTAGGTTCAGAGGATAACAACAAAGTAAACCTCTGCCAACACATTATAAATTCTAACGAATCGAAATTGTGGGATCGGAGGAGCGTGCCCTCGATTCTCTTATTCTTAGTAGACATTGTAAGGTAAATCGCCGGACGACTTCTACGTATACATAATTAAAACATTAATTCGTATCGTATTCCGCGTGACGATAATTTGCATCTTTTTCGGAGGTTCGACGAGAATAATTCGCGACACAAAGTACGCATTCTTCCGTGCGATAAACTTTGAAGTTGACGTCAATTGGAGAAGATCGCGTTAGCGGCGTACGTATTTATTCACACCGCGCGCGATGTGCCGCTACGAAGATACGAAATTCGTTAGATTAGTTAACCCCTGCACGAATACATTATTACTTTTAAATTAAATCGAATATTGTGTGATGGAAAAATTGGCTCCTTTTTAGTACACAATTTTTAATATATTATTATATTTTATAATATATTTATAGTCATTTTTGTGTACCGAGTTTGTTAAAAATTTCCTTTAAGGATAACATTTTTGAAAAATTATGATTACAACATTCTTCATCTTATTACAACATTTTCACCTAGTGCAGTGATGGAGCGAACCTTATTGAGGATAGGGTCAAATTTTGTTCCTTATTTTTGTTAATACTAGCTCGTGGGTCACCAAATCAGTAGCGTTGGGAGGGAATATAGGTACCAATAATTTGTATATACCGAAAATTTGTTAACAGAAAAATTTGACAGACGACCTTTTTTTTTTGTTTTTACTTTTAAAATTTCCTCTAGGTTTACGTTTTCTTTTTGTTTTACAATTTTTACTTTTGCAAGTGAAAAGCAAAAAAATAAAGGCGGATGTCAAAAAAATGTTTATCCTGGTATCATTCCGATAATATCAATTACCAGGACCAGGACTACCAGTGACGTATATTAAAAATTACTCTGAGCGATTACTTCTCTCAAGGTATTCTTTAAAAATAACGTGTAAAAGTTTTCTTTTGGTATAATTCAAATATCTACCGGAAGTGACCAGAATTTTTCAACATATGTCGCCCAAGCCCTAAATTAACAAGTATGCACAGTAACGAAAATAACAAATATTGATTAGAGTCCAGCATAAAACAAATAGATTTATTTAAAGTACTGCACACCAAGTCTTTTTGATAATAAAAACCATCCTGAAATTAGTTTAAAAAAATACGCAATTTATTTGAATAAATGTTTCCTTTTTCGAATAAAATTTGAATTATGATTCGAGCATGAGACGATTAAGATAACGGGCGTTAAAAAGCAACTAATAGTTCTATAGAATAGTAGCGAAAACATTTTTTTTAAACGAACTAGTAGATATTACCATTTCTCAAGTTGATTAAAGACATAACGAAAATTGAATAAAATTTCAATACTGTGTTACTCCATCTGGTTGAATTAAAAATTGTTAATGTTAATAGGAGAAAACTGAATATTTTCAATTTTCCGACAAGTAGCGTGTTTTTTTATTAATAGCTCCATTATTAGTAAACTTTCCTTCGTCTGTTTAAAAAATTCGATCGAAAATGGGCAAGCAATTCTATTAGCTACGTGATAAAAGTCAATCGACGTTTAGGATCTGTTGAGCGTAGGTGTTGCATTAAAATCGGTATGTATGAATGCAACCTATGTTTTTTTACAGCTCTGTGTAGTGTAGCAACTGATGTTTTGACTTCTTGAGCTACATGGCTAATGGATACAATTCTATTCCTTCTCGCCCTTCATTGGCTTCGTTATTTATACGAAACACTCTAACAAAGGAAAATCCCGAACCCGGAAATTCAAAAAATTATAAAACCTTGGAAACATATAGATCACATATACGCAATTTCTTTTCTGCGGGAAAACACTCTGAATGGATGAAATGAATCTTTGAAAATTGGAAATTTTCCATTCTGCCTATGCGGATAACTCGCTAACGGCAAAAGGTAGAGAAAAAGTTTTAAGACAAAAATTGTTTGTTTGAGTGGACAGTCAACGAAAAAAAAGTGAAATCTATCAACATTAATAGTATGGCAAACAACACAAAAGTATCTGTACACTCCGCACCATACAAATTTAATTGATTAAGCAGGGACAGCTGTTTCGAAGATTCGACGATCCTCATTTTCAACCGAAGACTGAATGATTCGATGAGCCAATGGAATACGGAAATTTCGTTTGTTATAGGTATGTCCCTTTTACAAATATGATTAAGACCCTACACATAAAACGAAATTATTGAGCTCTTACTTTCCTTTCAAACATCACTTCGGCTCTAGGGCAACACAATATATCAGAGCGAATATTTTACGGATCTGAGATATGTGAAATGAATACTCAACAACAACATTAAATAATGAAATGATTATCGCGGCCCGATGACATCACAAAAAGGCTGATCAAAAACGAACGCATTTGAAATTCTTGAGTTTCGTTTCTCAATCTCCATTCACCTTTAGACCTAAAGTAGAAGAGATTACGAGGTATGTAAGTTAGTTTTCAATCTTTGTGATAGAAATAGGATGTTAATATCAGTTTATTATACATCAAAATTCTTAGTTTTTGATGCGCTTTCTTGTTATCAAGTTCTCTATTATACTTTAGAAAAATCATATTTAGTTCTTTCCATTACCATTTTTTCCTTATGGGTTTTCAATTACAAAAACGTTTCAATCGTTATTTGGATTACTCGCCGTACAAAAAAATTTATACTGATCAACGTTGCATTTTGTTATCTATCATTATTACTTTAGATGTGGACGCACCCATAGAGTAAAATACAAAAATCCCATCATTTTAGCTGTTATTCCTTTTTAATGGAATCGCCAGCGCTAGTCCTGTTGTCATTATTTTTAACTAGTTCGCTATAATAAATGGGATTACGAACATCCAATTAAAAAAGCATTCCAATTCTGGAATAATAGTGGAATTAAAACTTTTAGTTAGGCACAAAGCAAATTAACGATTTATTTGTACTAACAAAACATTTGAATGATTAAAACATCTGTATAGTTTTAATTGTTAATTGCCATGTCAAAGCCGGTTTAAATATTTACTAAAAGAACTTGTCAGAGAACGAACCTGGGACCTGCGTTATCGGATAATGGATTCGATTGGATAAAAATTTCAAATTCAAAATTTCAGATGGCGGATGTATATCTGAGTGACCGGATAACGAATCCAGATCCGAGATTTCGGATAACGAATCCAGATCCGCGATTTCGGATAACGGATCCGGATCCGAGTTTTCGAATAATGGAATCGTATAACACTAAGATCCGGATATTCAAATGTTAAATTATCCGGATCCGGATAACAGCTCTAGTTAGTAATAATAAAGTTAACAGTTTACAAAAGCAATTTACCATGACCAAAACTTTTCGCTTTGATAATGATACATCAGGCAATACATTTCTATTAAATTGTTGCTTAATAGATAGAACACTTCATACGTTTAAGTACGCAGTAAATAATAACACACACATCAATAAATAACTTGTCGACATTCAAGAATGCAAAATGGAACTAGCACTATAACCAATATTATCATCGATCATAGTACCACCCGAACACAGGCTATCATTCTATTTGCACTATCCTACACATTATAATTCAAATATCGATCTCTTATTTGTTGTACATTAAATAAACTTTATTGTCTAGTAAATTGCAAAACTTTTATGAAACAATAATGTTTGTATTGATTTTGTAATTTTTCTAATAATAAAATATTTCAGGGTATTCGTAAATGAAGACCGCATTAGATTTTACAGGTACTAAAACCGCAAGGTTCCCTCTATGGCATTTTGATGGCGTAAATTTCCTCCGTTGTAATACTTAAAATGAAATTTACTCACAAAAGGAGTCATAATTTTTATACTAATTGATCATATTTACATTTTGATTATGTTGACACAATATTTTTATGTGAAGAGATGATTTGAGTTAAAATCAATTGTTTCTTTATTCTTCTTGTAGGATATATGTATGTATGAAATTTTCTTATGGGTAGAAAATTTATCCTCTAATTTATAGTTAAATTAAAATTTTATAATAAGTACAAGCATGTTTTAAATTATTCATCGAAACAAACTTAAATTATGTTTGGACGGCTAGTGATAAATATAAACCAAAAAAGACTCCCACATTCCAACAAGAACATTATCAGCAGAAAAAGTAAAATATGAAACAGAAAATAAAATCACAAAAATTTTTCTTCCAAATTACTAAGACTGTAAATTAAATACTTGTTAATTGTCATCATTCTAAGAATATTAAGGCGTTTTTGATTGTGTTTCTTTAAAATGTTTTCATGTGCTTAAAGGTGTAAAAATAACATTTTGATTCAGCGGTAGACAGATACAGAAAGCCATCAATTTATTGAAATTTATGATAAATTTCTTTCGAAAGATGCCGTCCAAAAATTCGAATGGCGGTCTCATTTTGTTGCATAAATTTTAGCACCCGTGTAGATCTTCCAACCTGTAGCATTTTTACTTTGTTTGCCAGTGGAAGAGATTAGAAATTAAATAATTTTAAGAATATTGTTTGTAGTATTTTCCGTCATTTCTCGTCTTAAAAACCAAAATTAAGTGCCCAGAAGTTGAGCCGCTAGATATTGTAATGGTATTCTTTGTATGTACTGGAAAATTAAACAATTTTCAATGTTTACGAGTTACGGTTTTTATTTTTGATTTTAAAATTATGTTCCTTTTAACAACATTCTAAATATTTTTTAGGCAATGATCTAACGCAATCCATAATTGACAGTTTACAGAATATTCTGGAATAAAATTTGAATAAGTTGAAATAATTTAATTTTAAATTAAAATTTAAAATCGGAATAAAATTTTAATTTTAAATTGAGTTTCTCCTTTTATTTGGCCAAATAGTAAATGTTAATACCTGCATACTAAATGCATTTATTTCGTGGTTTTTAAGTTTTGCTTTGAGATAGTTTCATAATAACTTGAAACATTGAATATTTTTATCGGGGAATTTTAAAAATGTTTCATTGTCGAAACTTCTGCATTTTTCTTTCAATTTATATCCATAGTTTATAACTTGAGTTAAACCAAATAACACCCTTGATGACTTTGAAATTCATTGAAAATACCTTTCCCTTCCATGGTAACAATGTCCAAATTTCCAGGTACGCCCGGTACAAATTTATAGGGGTAGGTATAGCGGTAATTTATTTGGACAGTTTGATAACTTATTCGCAGCAACTGTAGTTAACACTAAAATGTCTTATGTGAAACAAGTTAACTCACTTGAATTAAGTCAACATTCTAAATTCAAGAGAATGCTCTCCCAATAAAATAATAGACTGAAGAAATTCTATTTTCTTGCAGATAAATATTCCTTTTCTGTGTGTACATGTGTTAAAGATGAAAACCTAATCTGGGCAATATTGAAAGGAAGATTTTATCAACAGTGGTTCGACTCGTAATAAAATAAAATTAAATGTAATTAAATCTCAAAATAAAACACTCTCTAACGTGAGTAAATTAATATCACAACAACTAAAAATTTATAACACTAAGAACAAAAATCTAAACAAGTTACGAGCACTATCACTGCGGTATACATACATACAAGTGTGCAACACTTTATAGCACTGTTGTGAGCAGTGTTGGCAAATTTTTTGAACCACCAATTTGTGAACACTATCACCAAAATAAATACGTTCAAGTTGAAGAAAAATCTGAGAATAATCATAAAGTGAATGTTTTGAGCTGTATTTTTAAGACGAATTAAGAATCAGTTTAGTTAAAAAAATCTGAAACGCGATGTTTACATAATAAATAACTAAAAAATGCGTTTCCCAGCTCAAGATTCCTGTAAATAATGTCCTACACTATCAATTTAAAATTGGACTACTCACTAATCAGTAATCAACACTTTTTACCCTTTTTTCCTAATCGATAATGAAGTTTTTAATTTAACATTATTATAATGATTCCTTTTTAATTTTTTCTCGAACGGAGTTTTTTTATCCTCATTTACCTCACTATGAAGACAATTTTATTTTTCAACGTAAAAACCATTAACGCTAACGGACTTATTTCAACGTTTTTCCAATAATGCAATGCCTTCGAAAAAGAATCTCTTGCTAACTCCGCAAAATACCACACCACAGCGTTTTCAAAGTCATCATTCGATAAAAAGCTACGCCTTCTCAAGTGTGACCGTAAGGTGGATGTTGTAGTTCCTCAAAGCCGCATTCATTGATTATTGCTTAAACAATTCGTGCTTTGTACACCCTCCAATAGTCATGCAGAAGCTGTGTTTTCGAAGCATAATTGTGGTGTATTTTTTTGCAACTAGCCGCTTTCAACTTCCTAATTGTACCTTTGTGGACATTCCCCGTTGTTGTAGTCCCTTTACTTTCTCTGCAGAAAAATGCGTTTTCGCCTTCTTGGGTGGTTGAGAGCCCTTGTGAATTCATTTCATGAACTCTTCACCTTGGAATAAAGCAGTCAAATTTTCCTCGCAAATTTGTCACCTGCAGAGTTTTTGTTAGTGACTGAACAGCCTGGGAATCCACTTTGGTTATTCCCGAATCTTCATGTAGAATGTTAAAAACTCGTTTCTGATATTCCTATTTGTTATCAATAATTGAAACTTTTACACAGCGGTCAGTCATCATCAAATCTTTAACATTGTTGGTGATTTCTTCAGTTCGTACCTCCAGAAATCCTTCATGCTTTAAGTCACCAATAGATTCTCTGCCTCATTTGAACTGCTTGCACTAATATTTGACTTGGAAATAGGACGAATTCTTTATTCTACCACCATTCTCTGGTTCTTCGGGCTACTGCCTTCTTTCCATAGAAATTTCATGACCCTTCCGTGTTTAAGATTCAAAACATTTATTTCCCTGGTATATTATGTAAATGGTTAATGAATTTTATTTCAAATATCTCCAAAATGTTTTAAAACCGAAGATATTCTATTTTCTAACGTTTGCAAGCTAGGATAAAGACCGAATAACGAAATAAACCAGAAATTGTTGATTTTAGATGGCGGTTTTTACCACCTTAAAGTAAAGTTTCACAGCTATAAAGATGCCATTATTCTAGAATCCTGCCAAGTTTCATCAATATCGGGAATTACTTTTTGGTAAGAGTTCATTGTCAGTGTTAGACTCAGAAAACGGCGAATTAATCATCGAATTGAAACTTGCTGAGAATGACAGCTTAGCTATCGAAACGTCGATCTTTTAGAAAAGTGTTAAGGTAAGAATAATAGTGTTTCTAAAAGGCGTTAAGGGATGAAATAAAAAGTAAGTAAAAACTTCACATCACAATGACTTTTTCACAGCTTTGGCATTAAATTCAAAAAGTTCAATAAGAACAATCTTTGGTGATTTTAACTATTTTTTTTGCCGGACAGACTCTGACTAATCGCAAGCAGCCAAAGCGATATCCTTCTAAACTTGTTTCTGATTTTTTTAATCATTCCTAATCAATAGTTTTACTTATTTTTGGGATGTTGAATACAGTGCTCAAACTTGCTATAAGATGTACAGGGCGTTATGGAAATTTAAATTATTCTTAAGTAAACTACCATTATTATTAATTTATATTTATAATATTATTAAAGAATCTGAACAAAAGCTTAATCACTGAGTTTAGAGAAAAAAATAAAGGAAATAATTCATCAACAGAAATAAATTAAAATACACAATCTTAATAAACTAGAGAGAATTAATAATAATAATTAATGTAATTAAATCTTGTATATTGATTTTTTTTTCGATTTTAAAATTAAAAAGGGAAATTGTTAACATTTCATAAAACTATTCGTTGCTTTTTATCCTTCGGTACATAGACAGAAAACACTTCCATTAATTGAAAATGCATAAACTAATTAATTTTATCATCTAAAAGATATCTTCCTGCAAATTGATAGGTTTTTATGTAAATTTAATCATGCTTTTTAAACAAATTTTCTTTAAAGCGCACCTCAAAATTATTTCTTATTCATACATCTATTAGTTTATGTAGACACATTTATATACGTACATATACTTAGAAAACATTGTTTTCAAACTGGATAATGTTTATCATATAAACAAAAGTAACTTTCTTTCATAAATGGTAAGAAATTGCAAATGGTAAGTGAAAGCTAACCGGTAATGTGCCGGAAGTTTATAAAGTATCAAGTTTTACTTTACGTAAATTAGTGTAGTTAAGGATCGATTTGATAGGGAAGATCACATCGGCCGACTGATTACCGATGCGTGCAAAGTAATCATGCAGCGTGATTATTACCTTCAAAGTGGAGGCGTACCGTCAGGTGGCAGCATGTTTAACCGCGCGGAAATGCGAACGTTGCCGTGAAGGATGACAATGATGAGCGGCAGCAGTGGCGGTTGTTCGGCGAGTGCAGTCTACCTCTACAAGAGTTGATGTTTTATACTTTTTCTATCTATATATGCGTACGATGTTTTGTATATACGTCGGTGTGTGTTCCTCTGCTCTGTCTGTGTTCAGGATGAGACCAAATCACCCACTGCGCTGTTCTATCTCTTCGCGCGGACGATTCATCCCTCGAGGACTTATGCTGTGTGGCACCTGCGCCGCTTTCGATATACAAAGAGAATCCTTCGATGACACTAAATACATCGGTTAACTCTCTTGCTGCTGACCCTTGCGGTTTTTACTGCTAGTTGTCAGTAAGCATCATTCGACGTTCTTTTTTCCCTAAACGCCGATATGATAATCCATCTACCACTGCCAGCCGTCTCGCAACTTGATAATTGCAATTTTGCAATTGTTTAAAAGATGCACCAACGGTATCCAGGAATTAAGCTTTGCGTTAAATTTGTTTTATGATGTACTATAGCGAATAATTGAAATTCAACGAGACTGGCAAAATCAATGTTTATTTTTATTTATTTTAGATTTAAACGAATCTCTCGATAATGTTACTGTTATAAAATTTTATTTTTATTTATATATATAATTTATGTATTTTAAAATATTTAATATTTTGTCCAGATACCATTGCTTTTAATAACGGTTTGTAACGATTTGACATGGAAAATATTAGGTTTCCAATATATTGATTTCCTAAATTTCCTTAAGCTTCTTCTATTCGTTCCCAAGGCTCTCCTCTATTATTAGGTCTACAATCGTTTGTATACGCTATTTTAATTAATATTCTTCAACAACACATAAGTATCGGCAACTTCCGCACCACACAAGTTTAGTTAATTATGTAATAATATAATAATTAATCCGGGACGACCGTTTCGAGGACACGAATGGTCCTCATCAGCAACCGGTAACCGAATGATGTGAGAAACTTCTAAAAACTAAACATGTACGTATTATCCCTACTTCCTAGAAAAAAACTTGTTTAAGTGCCTATTTCTACCCCATACACGCTTTAAAACTACGACATGCGAAAAACACGGACAGATAAACGGAAAGGTCTCTTTTATAACCCAAAATATAAACCATGCCAGCCTTACTGCAAGAGGTCAAGAAGGACAGAGTACAACAACGGTCCGTTCTCTCTGTTCATCAGATTTTTATTACTTTTATATACTATGTCCGGTTTCATTTATATGTTGTGCTCTACTAGACGCGTCCAATCTTCCGTAGCGATAACTCCTTATATGCTCTTTAAATCGGTTGCCCATCGCAATTTTCGTTTGACCAATATAGGCTTTATTACAGTGACTACATGCAATTTTATAAATTCCAGACCTTTCTTCCATTTTCGGTTTACCTTTACGATTACCAAGAAGGTTTTTAAGGTTTTTAACCTAGGCATACATTCATATCTTGACGCTTCAAAATCTTACTCACGCCTTCCGATATGCTGTGAAAGGGGGGCTTCACGAATTTCTTACTGCTAGTTTCTGCCGGGGTTAAGATCGTGGAATTTCGTACGTAAGGCCTATGTTGGGCTCCGATAAACATGCTATCGTCATCTTTAGAAGAGTAACCGTTATAAATAGCTACGTTTTTTATGGATTTAAGTTCTTTGTTAAATTTACTTCTACTTAAAGGGAATTTAACTAATATATTAATTAAGAAACTAATCGCGGCCATTTTGCGTTGTTCACAATCGTTAGAATCATTCATAATGTACCTATTAGTGTTGGTTTTGCGGAAAATATGCGGTATCAGCTCTCATACATGTTTCAGATTTGCTCATGAACAAGTTGGCTATGAAGAGGGACAGGGGGTTGCCCATTGCTGTACCTTCTAATTATTCATAGTACCCGCTCTCTACTTGAAGCAATTTTAATTTATGCAGAGTGAAGTTAATCTTTTATATTTTGGTATTTTGGCATCTTCAATATTGTCGAGCTTTAGGAGCTCAACCAAATACTCTATGGTTTTAGGGATCGGTACATTGGGGAAGAGTCTTGGTAATCCTAAAGATAAACCGAAAATGGAAGAAAGGTCGGGAATTTATAAAATAGCATGCAGTGACTGTAATAATGAAAAGAGCGATAGGCAACAGATTTAAAGAACATATAAGGAGTTATCGCTACGGCAGATTGAAGTCGTCTAGTGTAGCACAACATATAAATGAAACCGGGCATAGTATTAAATTAGAAAACTTGAAATTGATTAAGAATGTAACTTCATCGCGAGAATAGACGCGTTCGAGTCGGTTTACATAAAAAATAATAAAAATCTGATGAACAGAGAGAGCGGACCGTTGTCGTACTCTGTCCTTCTTGACCTTTTGCAGTAAGGCTGGCATATGGTTTATATTTTGGGTTATAAAGGAGACTTTCCCGTTTATCTGTCCGTGTTTTTCGCATGTCGTAGTTTTAAGGCGTGTAGGCGGTAGAAATAGGCATTTGTAAACAATATTTTTGTTCTAGGAAATAGGGATAGTACATGCATGTTTAATTTTTAGAAGTTTCTCGCATCATTCGGTCACCGGTTGATGATGAGGACCATTCGTGTCCTCGAAACGGCCGTCCTGAATTAATTATTATATTACTATATAATTAATTAAACTTGGGTGGTGCGGAGGTTACCGATACTTTTATGTTATTTACCATACTACGCCACAATCCTTGCTATCATTAATATTCTTCAAGCAATTTCAATTAAATTCGGGGCAGCGCTTCTGGTCGGTCAAGGTAATACATTTCTATTGTTATTGGCAAAGTATTGCCGAAAAATTCCAGCAGTATGAGGTTGTCATGATGGAATATAAAATGATTACGTTAAATTTGTGCTGCAGATAGTAGCCTAATATTATGTAATATATTACAATAATAGGCACTAGCGAACTTCTCATTCAATTTCCAATACCAGATCCTTTAAAATTAATCCAATCACATACGGTAACGGAAAAACGGCAACTATTGAACGTACGTTTAACACAATGCTCAATATAATAATAATAATATTTTCCAATATACTAAAAAATATAGAACAGAAGATGCTACAAAAATGTTAAAACGAACGAAAAATGTTATACTTCTAACAATATGATATTCCCAAGTAAATAGAAAATCAAAAGGAAGGATTCAAGTCGCAGCAAAGCTGGTTTTGATCTTCAATCCGATCTTTATAAATTAAATAAAAACAAAAATATGAATAAAAATGCCTATATCTAACTAAAAACAAAATTCTGTGATACATACAAATAGCAGCAGAAATGCACATAAATCGTAACGGAAATACATAATTCATGTGCTAATAATTATGTTCTGAATAAGAGAACATCTCACAACCTTGATACCTGATTCACCATTGACTACTGAATAACAACTTGCATCCATAATCTGAATCTAGAGAAATAACATCTCTTAACATCCGCCGGTAAATTAGTTTAGGAATGTTATAGGAATACGAGCGTTGGAAGATTGAGGTTTTATGCTTAAGAATAGTAAGAACATTCCTAAATCGAAGTCATAGAAGATGAACATCAGTTCGAAGACCAAGTTTATTATACAAATATTTTGAAAACTCTGATGCAACAATCCTGAAATAGATCGTTACCGCCTGCAACATAAATCGATTTCTTATGCTCAACCACCTTAGAATACAAGCATTTTATCGTATGCTGCATTTCTTAATTAAGCAGGGGCCATAAACTGAAGAGCAATAACAGAATTGTAATAAAGCTAGCGACTCACAGAGCTCCGTTTTTATTTTATGAGTTATACAGTGGCGGCGAGGATAAATTAATTTTAAGGAAATTTATGCGTTGTTAATACATTTCAATACTTGCGAATTAAATCTTAAGTTGTGGTCAATGATTAGACCGAGATTTTTAGCCTCACCGACTACGCGTAATTGGATGAATTGACAGAATTGGCAAGCAGCCGATAACTATTTCGATCAGAAAAGACCTGCACGGAAGATTTAGATGGATTCAGAATCAACGAATGACGCTTAGCCTTTACGAAAATATCATTTAAATCAGTCGAAATATCATCAAATGCTTGCGCCTTATCAACAGTATCAATTGTATAACAAAGTTGAATGTCATCAGTATACACAAGAATCTTACAGGTCTTTATTGATTTTGGCAGTAGAATAGTGTAAATAAGATCCCAGTACAGAACTCTGAGGAACACTACACAACACAGGGATGGAGTCAGAAACGCTGCTATGTCTACTATTTGCAGGTCCATATATGTGAATAATGAGTCAACTGGAAAACTTTGCTTCTGCCCCTTCATCCCTTTGATTAATGAAGTTAATCGTAAAATTTTGTCTATTTCTCTTATGATGTCCAGTTAAAGTATACTTTTTAGCACCACTAAAATTTCAAATATCCGAAGATTTAATTCTTCTACAAGTAGTCCAACACGTTCCAAAAAAGTTCTTTTTTCTTGACGGGCATCTTTGAAAAGATTTTGATGTTTATTAGATACCCTTTGTCTATCACCACCATGAATATAAGCAACGTTTCATCTCACTTTCTTTGCATTCCATTTGCTCATATATAGGTATTTACAATTTTCTCAGATTCAGCGGATGATAAACATACCACTTTTAAATGACCATTGGTATTGCTTGTTTTACACTAATAGCGTAAAGTAGGACAAAACGTACCGTCTCTACTGTGAGTAATCGAAAAAAGCCACCACTTTATTTCAAATTTGAGAGCAAGAAATTACCATTAGGGTAAATATTGTAAAGCGTCATATATTGAAGGGACATTTAAAGGATTTTGAACACGCGTTCGGAATACTTTGCCGCGTTCGGTAGTGACTTCAATATTTGGCTTTTTTTCCTAATAAGTTTTAAATAAGCTTATACAGGTGTGTAAAAGGTGGTGAAAAACTATGTTCTTTATAATGCACTCAACAAATACTTTTATATCAAAACATTGTGTCTACAAAAACCATTTGAAGGAAACATATATTAGGCAGCATTTAAATACATACATATCAGAATACCTATTAAATGTGTAATTCACAATGATAATGGATATTTGAACACAAACATTAATCAGACGAAACAAGCCAACGAAAAAACATAAACAATGTTATATAATGAAGTAAAAATAACTATATAACACGTTTTGCTATTGAGTAGTAAACATTATTTCCTACTTGCGTACAATTAAAACGATTGAAAAATGGTTTTATTCCCCTCTAACATTACTTTTGTGACTGAGACAACGAAAATGTTCCAATACGAAAGCGGTCGCATTTACACACTTTTACTCACATATAAAATAAAAACATTTATTTTTGGCTAAAATTATATAAAAATGACCACCAAATATTTAAAAATCAGTAGTTTTTTGGCATTTGCAGTTATATTGCAAATCACATTCGCGAATCAGCTCCCAAATGTAGTTTTTCATTAGGTTCTGATTATACTGTCCTTGATATCAGGGTTATATTTTGATGGCCTTGCTCCCCCGATTACACTCCCATGTTACCCTTAAATTTATCAAGATGAGCATGTGAACTTTGAGGGACATCCTGCAACCCATTTTCCGTAATTTCTCACCAGATCAGCGACCAACTCCACATAGCGCAACTGCAACGAAACTTTTGCAGACCGCTTTCTCCTTAGGGGCGAATAAGTCAACGCAGTCCAGGATCTTCTTAGTTTGTGACTATGATTTTTGCATCAGAAAGCTTAAGGAATAAAACTTGAAGGTACTTGAAGGTTACCAACTCCGTACCTAGAACTTTCGTAAATTGTAGTGGTGGCGTTAGCACCTTCAGGGGGTCTGCCAGTGGCTCTCATTTAACATTGTTTTTCCCCACAGAGAACTGTCCTCTGTGTCCATTCGCGCTTATTGTAGTGTGCATTAGTGCCCCCGCTGTTTCAAAGATAAAGATGAAGCATGAAAACCACCTTGTAGACCCATTCGAAATTACACCATCTTGAAGTCACCAATGACTTCCCAGCCATACTCGTTATACTTCAAAGCTTTCAGCGAGATTTTGATGAAATTGTAATTCTCTGAGGTGCATTGAATGACCCAAAGGAAGAGACTTATTTCCATTATGCAGCAGCACTGTTTCGAAGCTCCTTGAGGAGCTGCCAATGAAGAGACGGGTTACAGGAAATTCCAAATGCCTCAAACAGACCAGCAATGGAGCCCATTTTAATATTGGTAAAGTAGCAAGAAAAAGCTGGATTCCAACAAGTTCCATTGCTTCAGCTCCAAAGTTAAATATAGAATAATTTGATTACACAATTATGTAATTAATAGAGATGGCGAAGGCAGGTGAATTATTATTTTTTTGCAGCGACTAGACAGACTCGTGTTTTGTCGACTCTCGGGGAAACCAATAGCCCCTCTCATGAGACGAATAAACACGAGCCCATTTTAACGTAGGTAAAGTAGCAAGAAAAAGCCAGATGACGCTTTCTCTGATCTACGACTCGCACACTTTCATCCAAGTTCCATTGCTTCAGCTTAGATGACGAAAGTTCGGCATTAGAGCGACCAGAGCAAATTTGTGAAGAATCCAACCTGAACAGATTAGGAGACTTTGAAAGTAAAATATCACAGTCGTCCGAAAATGAGATAGAAGAAGAATCTAAAGCAAGCGTGTCAGACATAGAGACAAGAGTAAACAAAAAACTTTGCATCTCTTCTTTCAATATTTGCGAATCTCTGTGTTCATTACAAGTATAAGTCCATACTATTCGCGTGCTAGTTTAGTAGCTGGCTAATAAAGTTTTGTGCACTCTGTAATAAGACCAACGAGGTCGAGTAAACTGGTCATTTGGCGGAAAAATGTCACACATGACGGGTACAAAATGTCAATGAAATGTGAAAAGAAATAGTAAATAATAAGCAATACGTTAGAAAGTTGTGTACGCGCTACTCGTTCGCTAGCGAAATAGTAAAGTAGCGAGCGAATAATGAACAAACTAGTTCATTCTACTAGCGGATTCAGTAATCTATTCACATCGACAAAAAATGCGGATCTATTCATGTTAGGCGAAATAGACAACTCCGTTTATGTTCTTGTGTTTAAACATTTCTGCACATTTCCCAAAGGAACTCTCAAACAAATTACGGAAGCAACATTTCCTTTTCATTAATAAACACGCTGCAGGATAAATAAAACTGAGGAAAATGCACGCACATGTATTACTTTATTGTTACAACTTAAATTCCAATCGTACAATTATACATATTAACGTGTGTCTAGTTACGCCTCCTTCTCCTACGGCGCCTTCTACCCATTTTACTTCTACGCCTTCGTCGTCGGTGCTCTCTAATACCTTCCACTACTTCGCCAAGATGGTATCGACCTCTTAACTTTTTTATTGCACCAAAAGCGATACCTCTGCTTAGCGCTTTATTTAGGTACTTACTTATATCTTTGTTGGGCAAAAAGAATTCGTTGGCGAGATGTTCCGAGATCGCATCTTTGGAAGCGCCATTTGGTAATTCATTGATAGTAGCGATGAGTAACTTGGCCGTTTTGACCGCTCGCGGATTTGGAGTAAACATCGCGTTAATAAAAACTTGAATTTTTCAATATCCAAAATCTTATTCACCGGACCTGAAGAAAAGTTTTACAGCTTGAATAATTTGTCACGTCATTTTGTTAGGTCAATTGATTTTGTTTATTCGTAGTTACACAAGGGTATATTGATTTTATCAAAGATGTTTTCATATACAGACTGTTTTGGATTAACGAATCTAACAAAAAGAAATAAACATACAAAAGGAGGCGAACTAGTTTATAATTAGTGTAGAAGTAATAAGCCTTTACTTACACCTAATGCATATCCTACTGTAATTAACACTTGGGTGGGAAAGTCCTCCATGACGCTTATAAATTCATCTTGCACCTCTAAGAAAATTGATATAAATTAAAGTGCCCTGTAAATGCCAGATATTTTATTGCGCAAAAGAAAAGAACTTCAACAACAAGCGGGTATTATTCTTGACTGTACACATGCTTATTTTAGTTATTAAATTGACTATCTATTGGATATTAAAATTTTTTCAAATATTATGAAAATATACAAGACAGACAATTTTGGAAATACTGTAATGAATTGTTCGTCCACCGAGGATACTAAAACGCGGCAACCAGTCACTCACAATCACCAAGAGATTGCACCAGCAGTCATTCCTTTAAAATTATATTCCCTTGTTTACCAAAAAAACTATTCGAGGATATTTGTACGAAAATTCAGTTCACAAACTTACAAAATCCTGTTGCAAAACATTATAACTATGCAAAGTTAGAACCTAATTAAATATACTTTCAGATGCGGTTTGTTGATGTAAAACAACTTTATACATAATTATGAATATAACCAGGGCGGTGAGTGAGACGTAAACGAAGAGGCGTGGACAGCGATTCGATTCTCTCGTACAATTTTTTTGCATATTGTATTATACAACGGAAATTCACGAAGAAGTTGGATCGTTGCGCGCGTCTCCCCCGTTTTCGTCATCAGCCACCGCCACTGACACTAACACAAAATAAATTTGTTCTATATTTCCGAATTCTTATGTAAAAAATGATAATTGATTATATGTTTATTTAAGTAAAAAATTAAACCAAGTAATACGTTTATATTAAAAAAAAAAATTACAAAGAAAACCGCCATTCTTTTTTTATATATAAAATAACGAATAGTACCTCCTTCTCCAAAGTTAAATGTAGAATAATTTGATTACACAATTATGTAATTAACAACGAATTATGCCATTTCCAATGTACGTGGGTTTCAGAAAGTAATTAGATTCCCTTTTAATTAATAATCTGAAATAGCATGATTTTTATTGTTTTAGTCCGTTTCATAAGTGCACGTAACAACATAGAGATTGGGTTGAGTTACTTTGGATAGTAGTATTTGGGTCGTTACTTTCAATTAATCAACGTCTCACCAGATAGGTGCACATTTTCGAGGTAGAGACGGGGCCCATAAAGTCACTAGTGGCACTGGCACACAATCCATACCAAATTCTTGGTCTACAAGACTTACTTACATGGCCCATTCTGGCAATAATTCACCCAAAAACCTTACAGACCCTGCAAAATCATTTGTTGATACAAATAGCCTGTGCTGTACGGTTCATTAGAAATACACAGCTGCAGCAAGATTTACATACATCTTCTCTATCAAATCATCAGATACCAGCACGGAGCAAGCGTCTCTAACAATACACCGCTGATTCATGTGGTCGGGTCCTCAAGACCGATTATCCATAAAAGAACTTAACCTACAAGCTTTCTGTGACCGTTTAATATGCCGTTCTAACAGACAAGAAAGCATATTGGTTATTGGTAACTTATTATTTAATTAAATCAATTATTGCTTTAAAAATAAAGTTTTCTTCAATATATCTGTATCTTTTAACAAAGTTCTCATTCGCTGTAAAGCAAGTCAGAAAAATATGAAAACATTTCTTGAAATCCTCTATTTTTTATCGCTCACGAGATTCTGACTACATTAACTGGAACACCCTGTATTACACATACATCGATGTTCAAAAAAGTATGAATTAGAGAAGGTCATCTTATGTTATACTGGTCCACTCAAGTAATTATAGGTATTTATTCTCTTCCGTTACCATCGGAATTCACTTTTACAATATCAAATCACTTCGCCACACTTGAAATAAAGCCTATATACAGTCTCCTATTTTTTTATTTTTTGGAAGTTCAAAACCTAATTGACATGTACGAGCTTAAAGGAAAATATATTATTTAAAATTTCGGAAGTTTATCTATCTACATTTTTTAATACGGTTATTGAGTCCAAAAATGGCAAAAATTTACTGCACCATTGAATTTAGGACTTAAAATGATTTTAGTCAAAATTTCATTCTCTTTATAAAAAAAAAATGCTTTTTATAACTTACTGACCAAGATAGGACAAAATTTATATTCAAAAAAGACTAAAAACAACAAATTTTTTTAAGAAGTACCATAAAATTACAAAGAACCATGTTTTAATAATTCAACAACAATTAGTATTATAGAAATAAGTAGTACCTACTAGTAACATTGGTCTTTTAATTAATTTGTTTTTACTTTCACTCAGAGCATTTTTGTACTGTAGTACCTTATAAAAAATAATTATTAATAACAATTATTATCTCATCCAAAAACTGCCTGTAAATTAAATTAAATCAAAGTAGGCTATGATATCAATTAATTTATAAATGAAATCAAATACAGGCTGTGACATGGATAGTGACTACACAATTGTATGTCTTTCTCAAGACAACAGAAGTGAAAGGAAAGTACCTAGAATGATTACTAGAGTAGGCAAATTCGGGTGCGCACCATCGACGCTGCTAACGAATGGACTTTCGCATGCGAAACACTAGTCAGTATCTAGTTCGCTGTCGCCTGGAGCGTACGTAATGATAGCAGCGAAATACTCTGTTCTGTTTTTAATAAAGTCGAAGGTAAGTAAATTGAGAAAACAGCTATCATTAAAGACGGTGAATAGGTTCGTTAAGGAATATCCGAATTTGACCTACGGCGGCTTAAAAATTAAATGTTTTGAGTGTGTATATATCTAACCTGTTGGTCATAAACACATTGTAAACGGCATGTGGAAAGTGCAAACCATAATATCAAAATCGGTGTCGCCGCAAAATACGAACAATTCTTATGTACAATGATGATTCAGTGTAATCTGGCGTTTACTTTGCTAACTCATTTATTTCATTTTGGAACAGATACGCCAATATCACATTATCGAGCAGGACCACGTTACGGAATTATTTACCATTTGTGCGTGTATTTAGAAAATAAAATTAAGGCTGAACTGAAAAATAAGCAAGTGTGTTTGTGTATGGATGAAACGACTGATTGCAAAAAAGATCTGTACTTAATGTTATGGTTCACACTGTATATAAACTGCAAAAAATACATACAAACAGTAGCGGCTAATACTGACGCAAATGAGATTAAATATAACGCTAGCATTTTCTCTCGTATTTCCGTTCTCTAGTATAATGTACATAATATGCAACCAGCGATTCGAAACCTTGTACGGCTAAAGTACACCGGCCACCACTACATACAAAAAAACGCGTAAAAGTAAAAAAAAAAAAACATTGTAAGGGATATTTTACGCTAAAAACTAAGGCAACTTTCTGCCAGATTATATGTCGCTGTAAACAATTTTCCTTGTTGAAATTGTACCGGATTCGCGAGTAAAGCTGCTATCATACTTGGCCAGTCTCAAACGTAGTTCCAACGCAGGCACATTTGCTACTAAACGAACGACAGGTTTGTCATGAAACGTTATTTTTCTCGGAATTACCAGTAATTTAAAAACAAGTTCAGGGAATCCTACACAACTAATTCAAAATTTGAAAAGGATCCAATTTATAACATAGTGCATTTCATATAAAAATAAGTATATTGATATAAAATTCGGGTGTAGTCGGAAGTAAGACGTTAAAATGTTTACAGGAAATAGACACAACTAAGTTTGTTAAAAAAATAATAATAAAACATGTCTAATTATAAATTTTATTAAATTGCACAATGATAAAATGAGGGTTGTTACCATAAATATGTTACATTGGACATTATTGGGATAATTTTCAATTTTCGTAATGTGCACTTTGTACACATTCAATTAATTCCAATTATGTCTTCGGTTAGAATTAATTTATAATTAATTGTTCTGTAATAAATGTGTGATAGACTAATGTGTCAATAATAGAAAAATTATCCCTATTTCTTTTTATCTACATAAAACGTATACACTAAGTTTCTATATATAAAGAAAGAAGCTTGACAACTATTCTTACATTAAAAGTATAAAGAAACATATATATAATAATTAATAGGGTCAAAGTATACATAAAATACGCATACAGATAGAGGCAAAAATGTAGAAATCAATATCAATCATTAAAAGAGAATAGTTTACATAATTTATCATTATTATGAGACAACGCCCAATGATTGTGAAGATATAAAACTTAATTGTATATTAATAACGCGCCTTTATAAGGTTACTGGATATGTTTATTGTTACTTTTTTATGACGATCTCAGCGTATCTAGGTATATTTGTTTCTTTGTAAGGTCATAGGTAATTTTTTTCCATGAGCTTCACTGTAATAATTTATTTATACCTTGAAAGGGTATATTTGTTTAAGGCCGGTGCATTAATTAATTAAAATGCATTAAAAATAGTCAGTCTATGCTTGTAAACAAATTTTAATTTCATTGCTCTTCTTGCTTTCAGCGAAATAATTTTAAAATATGTGATTTACCACAAGTGGACAGGTATTTTACTGAAAAACAAAATAGTAATAATAATGTAATTACAGATTTGAGTTTGCTACCTCACTCAGTTAGACATTCTAAGATAAACAATATTAAAACATCTCGAATAATACAAAAGTGTATTAATGTTAACCTTCATTTGTATATTAAAATAAATTGCTGCCAAAGTCGTAGATACTGTTACATTCAACATGATAAATGTATGTGATAATGAATATTCTATTAATATAATAAAATATTTATTCTTTTTTGTTTATACCTGTGCCAAATAGAATCTTTGTATTTAAATTACCGCGAGCGTAAGTTCCATACAAAGTGTTTTCAGGGCTTGTATAACAAAAAAAAAAAAAAAAACAGCAATGACATGGGTAAACGACCGTCTCGTAATACATGCACTATTTGTAAATTAAATACATTATTAATTATGTAATAAGTAAGTGATAAAATACATATTCCATTAAAAAGGAAAAAATCTCGGCCTAACCTAATTCATTTATTTTAAAATTATTTATATCTTAAAACAATGTAATTCGTTACATTTTGCCTCTACCTATATCTATATAAGTTGTAAATAAAATAGAGAACTCCTATGGTATATTTCATTTCGTTAAATCAAAAATAAAATTAACTCGTAAAGATAAAACAAACAATCAAAAATAAATTCTTACAAACAAAAAAAAAATTAAGAACAAAACCGAATATATAACTTCAAAATTTAATGTATCCTGATTTCATAATCATCACTGATTCGACTATAAAAACATGGAAACGTCATTCAAGTGTATCTGTTAACAACATTCTTTTTGAATCAATTTCAATTAGTATTTCACACATTATTAACAATGGCAGTATGTGCTCTACACCTTTTTGAAGGGCTTAAAATATATATATTCTTTGATATATACTTTCTAAAAATGATAAAAATTTGTTTACAAATTTCGCCAATTACAAAACATTTTTTTTACATTTGTATTGTAATACCAGATGTTCTTAAATATTTTACATAATAGTAGAAAAATAGAGTCAATTTTGTTATCAAAAGGCATCTGGCCAGATGTAACTGGAAAAGATTAAGTGCATAACACGAAACAGTCATTAATCATAATGATGATCATCAATATGATAATAGCTACACATAATCTTTGCATTTGCAACTAACAACTAAACTCTTAATAAACAACATTAAAACAAAAAGAAATCTTAATTTGTACCATTCTCCTGAAATAGTCCAGGATATGAATTTTCTAACCAGTAGATTTTATCCATACACTCCAAAGTTTTTCTGACATTCTGCGCTTGTCCAGTGTTCAACCAATGTGTCAACCTCCTTGGTTAGAGCTTCTTCTATATGCTCCATCATATGCTGGCGCAATTGTTTTTTCGTTAGTACCATAAACTAAGCATCGATTTCAGAGTATTAGTAAAGTAAAAAACATGCAAAATGATACTAGTACCTGAGACGATTGGTTGGAAATAGATTTTACGATAGAAACCAGTTCTTGTTGAAATTTATCAGGCCACAAAACTCGCGTTACCATTCCTAGTCTTAACGCTTCTGCCGCTATTAGCTTCCTTGATGCATAAAGTAGTTCGCTAACCTACAACATTAAAAAGGGGTGTTAAAATTAATTTAGCATTTAGAATTATTTTTGTTTTTAAACTTCAAATTTGATATTTATCAAATAAAAAAGATATCGTTAATATCACTACTTCCATCTACAAAAGACAAATATATGTAAATGAAATCGTCTCTAATCATTGATTCATTTCGGAAGTACGACTATATTAGAAATATGTGGTTGGACACACTTCAATCCGCAAGCATGTAAAATTTAATGCCGCCAGAAAATTTAAGTCAACTAATACATTTTATTAAAAGATACATTGATATACATAGATATATGTCCGTAATATCTTTACACCAGATTTATTTATATTAAAATGTGCTTATGCAATCCACAACAAAAATATTAACAACGACGGTTAATTTTCTCAGTTATGTTCCCCACCGAATGGTTATGTATAGTTCAGCCAATTTAAATTGAAAAAATCTTATCTAGCATATGTGGCAATAACCGCTTTAAGCACAGAGCTCCACAGATAACCAATGCAGTACTATTATTTGGACACATATTTTTGAAGACGAACACGTTCTAGTTTGAAGACAAGAAGGTGAATATAGAAATGTGTCGCTAGCGCCCCTATTCAGAATTTTTAACATGCCAAACATCGTATTGTGTTACTACTAGTTTTCAATTATTCTAGTATTTTGAATTTAAAGAATGATGAAAATATTGATTCGTGTATGATACTTATAAAAATAATTTTATGTGCACAGGCTGACTCATTTTCGACCCTCACCATGGGTATATCGCTTATTATTGGAGATAGAGGATAGGTCTAAATTTAGCAAAGTTTCTAAGAAACCTAAGAAAAACGAAAAAAACTAATTTTCTTCTTTTACCTCTGGCACCTTTATTTGGCTTCAGAGAAAACTAAAAACACATCCTCAAGGCCACATTCGATCTTCTATCTAATGGCGTACTCGAAATTTTAGATTAATTTTTATTGGCACCATCAGAAGATTTTCGTTGCCATTCATTTCAAAAAGGTGAAAAAAGTACTTCTAAAAACAGCCAGTTGGGGTAGAAAACAAATTTTCGTCATATTTGATTTTTAATATAGAAATACAGAATGTCGAAATTATCAAGTAATCCCGCTTTCTGTGAAGCAACAAGTACATTGAAATTTGAGTTTTGAATTAATTAATTAACAACAAATTGAGAATCGATGAATTGACAATATCCACTCGAAAATACGCTGTTATTGGATCCATTACATAAAAATAAAAATGACAAGACAACAATAGAAAATTATATTTGTTATTTTACTAAAGTAAATGTCCAATGAACCCACAGTGTATTCAGTGACAATTACAACATTCGGTGTCCAAGAATCATTAATTATTTATTAATTGTCTAATTAGAGGAAGCAAAGTTACAATTGATGAGGATTTAACTAAATCTAGAATCTAAATTATGAAATTGGCTAGTAAAAATATGGCGCAAAATCTGTTTGGTCTTCTAAAGATAAGATATTCGTAAAAATAAAGGATATTGTTAAAGAAATTGAGACGTTAAATGTTCTAAAATATATTATTTTTACCTCACCGTGGTGCTTGCTTGATTCGGTTTTTCCATCTAGCTGGAAGAAAGCTGTTATCGCGCCCGTTTCTAATAACGAGTGCTGTGAGAACGTGGTTAAGGAGAGTGTAACATCACACAACGCTCTCTTCTTCAATTTTGTATGTTGTTATCAAGACAAGATAAAGACAAAACATATTCCACAAGCTATCATAATACATAAACAGCCTCACTGCGCATGTCAGTTAATTTTTCCCGTCCTTAGAAAGTAGGGTAATAAGCCTTACTGTGATTATACCTAAATATGTTCGAAAATTTCGTACTACGAATAAGGAGAATATTTAACTCATAATTTCGAGCACTATTTTAAACTCCAAGTGTAACTGTTACTCCAAGTTTTCTACTTTCAAAGGCACCCGATTCTCGGATCCTACTAGACTCGACGCGCCCCTACATGTCGAACCCTGCATTGGTTTCACTCATGCATACACGGCTGCATCTCTTTTCAATTCGTCCATTCAACAATACGGTCATGCATTTTACACAATTGACCATTTCTTACTTCTTACAATTTTGTTATCTGTGAGATTGTCTGTAACGGGGGCAGAATTATTCCGATCTTATTCAAATAAACATTTTGTTATTTAAATAAGATATTTTAAACGATGATATAGAATAAAATGTCGAATATTTTCAAAATGTTGAGACTAGTACAGTTTAAAAATTAAAACTGTGTGTCCAGAATTCTTATTCTTTTGTTGTTAATATATACATTGTAGATGTTTAGTATTAGGTAATTGTTGCTACTTCAGTTTTATTTTTGTATTTACTATGCTAGGTTCCAGGTCAAAGCAATTGCAAATTGAATTAAACCTCTCCTGTTTTTTTTTTTTTCTCTACTAACGGTTGCACCAATTATGAATAAATCATTTATTATTATTACTAAAAACATATATAAGGAATACAAATTAAAATGTTAATTGGTGACGTAATAACTCTGTTAAATTTGATAAAAAAAAAAAAACAACGGGGATACGACAAAAATACTAATTGACGTACCTTCGCAGTTTTTAATACAAATATAAACAAAAATATCCATTACTCTTGACACACAGTTATTAAGTGGCAAAAAAATAGTTTGTACATAAAAGTAACATAACATCAAATTTATGTATCAATTATATTAGTGAATACTTACCAAAACATTGTGCATTAGATGTGGCAACGATAATAACGATCCTCCTTCTGCGGCGCAACCTAATCGAGCGTTTGGTATGCTGAATGTTGCTGTATCACTTGCAATTACCATATCAAATAGGGGCAATACTGTAACACCAGCACCGACGGTATCTCCATGTACGCCCGCCACCAATATTTTTGGAAAAGTGGCTAATATTCTTAAGAAATTACTGAAATGGAAAGTAATACATGAAGTATTTGTAGATTTAATTTGCAAAGCTTCTTACGTAACGCATGTTGCCAATTTCCGTGCAAACGCCTTTCGACTTTGTTCCTTATCATTCAGTAGTGTTTTATAATTTATTCCGTGGCAAAATGACGAAGCCGATGAACTGATAACAACCACTGTACAATTGGTATCTTCTTGAAGTTCTTTCATTATGCCGCATAGTTCATTTAGAATCTGTTAAAATATAAACATATATATTAGAACAATATTTGCATAATTTAAGTTACTACTAAATTTAAGAAAAATCTGACACTTACCTCTGGTGTTAAATAAGCTTCATTATTAAATGAAGGGAGTAATATTATTTGTACCATATGATCAACTTGTTTAACACTGAAGGTCTTATATTTATCGTACTTTAATTCCACAATGTCAATTAGTTTGTTGAAATTTTTGGAAGCTTCTTCATTTCCTTTAGCATCTTCTGCAGTAATTACAGATTCTTTCTCCACATTTCTCTTTACCCTCTTTAATTTAATACCTTCTGTGCTGCCAGAAGCAATTCTTTTTTTACTTAATTTTTCTTGGTCCGTTAAAGTGGATGTTTGTGTTTGTACAATATCACCGTCAATCTTCTTATCGTCAAACTCTCCTTCCATACTGGAATATGAACTACTGGAGTGTCTTCTGATTATTCTTGAGGCTTCAGCATGATTTGAAAACATCATACTTGGTGACGATGGTGGACTGTGCAAAGAGCTGCGACTTGAATCTTTTGATTTCTTTCTAGATACAGAAGCGGGAACCATTTTTTTTGTTGGAGTTGGAACAGGACTATCCTTCCTCCTAAGAGATTTTGGAGAAACTTTATCACTGTTTGTCTTGAGATCTTTTTTCAGCTCATTTGTTTTATTTATAAGTTCTTTCTGTGCTTTATCTAGTGATATTACATTAGTTTTCTTCTTTTTGATAGCATCGTCAACGTTTTTTACCGCATACAACATATTAACAGCCCCTTCATCCATTAATAATCTATCGACTTCTGACAGCCGCTTTTTTATTTTCTGGGAATCGGGACTCTTTGTTGGCGATTTAACATCAGGTTTCATTACGGTTTTCATAACAGGTTTTTTATCAACTGTAATTATTGTCACATCAGGTTTAACTGGTTTCTCTAATTTCAACAAATCCGCTTTAGGTGATCTCGTTACTAAACTTCTTGCAGTGCTAGGTTCATCCGGATCCCATATAACTTTCCTTTTAATTATTCTAGAACTTTTAGTAACATAGGTATTTGGTGGAATGCTGGCAAGTTTCTGGGGAACAACTATTTTCTTGTCAGGCACATTAGATACAACAGAAATATCTTCAGTAGATTTTCGTTTCCTAGTATAAGTCTTAATAGGTGGATTACCAATATGTTTACGTTCAACAAATTCTTCTTTTGGTAAGGTATCCTTTATTTTACATTCTGCTGTCTTTGCAGAAGGCGATTTAACGGGTAATTCGATTTTTTTAGATTTATCACCTGATTTTGTATTAATTGTTGGATTTATTTCATTGGATTTTAGTTTGGCATTTACATCAATAACTTGTGATTCTTGTTCAACATCCTTTGTTTTAATATGACTTTCTACATGTTCTATCGTAGGTAGTGCATGACACACCTTTTGCTTTATATCAGATTTTGTTTTTGCAGATCCTATTAATTCACTTTCACTATCCATCGTTTGTCTATTTTCACTTGCTTTTGCGTTTGAATCTTCTGAGTCGATTTTTGTTGTAACTTGTTTGTCTTTATCTAAATTATTGTTAGCTTGCCTTATGTCTGATTGTTCAATTCCTATTGCATCTGTATCATTTATTTCCTTTGTTGCACTTTTGTCTTCAATTTTATCTGGAACCGAGCTTATTATTTGTTTCTGTTCAATATTTGCTTGAGATTGTATCAGCTTCGGGTTATTATTGGAATTACCACTTATTTTGGGATGCAATTTTTTTACTAGATCTTCTTTATCATTTAGAACTAAAGTATTTCTTGAAGGTACATCACTTTGTATATCTAGTTCATTTTCAATTATTGTTATTTCTAATGAGTTGTTCGTAATTAGTTTACCTCGACGGCGTCTTGATCCTACAGGTAATTCTTTTAATTGCCTTAATGCTATTTCTCTTTCAGTCATCTTGGACATTGGTGATTTCTGTTTTCTATCAACCTCAGTCTTCCGTAATGTACTTTCTTTAAGAACTGAATATGTTTTACTCGTACCTGATTCACTGATGTTTACATCTGCAGAGCTAATTCCATCAGCATCTTGATTTTTTTTCAGTTCGGAATCTTCCCCATCTCCTTCTAAAATAGCCAATAAATCTGAATTGTTAATTGTATTATCCTTATCCTTGGCGGTTCTTTTAACTGTGACCTCCTCGTCAACTGGATTGGGAGATCCTTCTGTAGGTGCAATTTTTTTTGCCAATCTCTGTGTTAGTTTCTTAGCAAATAGCATTTCGCGTGTTGTTTGACCAAGCTGTTTATGCTTTTGTCTTTGCCGTTCCAGAATTTCTTGAGCCAATTCATCTTTAGATACAATTTGACTTGTGAGGTTTTTGTATGGAATCTTAACACCCAATCTTGGTTTAGGGGGTACCTTACCATTTCGAAAAGTATCAATAACCGGGTTCTCAATATTTCTACCAAGAATATGACTAGGTATAGGAGGTTTTTCTTTAGGGGTTGCATGCTTTGTTTGTGTTTCCTCAGGATCATCAACTTCTCTTAAAACTGTTAGTTCAATCACATCGGGTTGATCCAGTGTAGCAGGGGTATCATTTTCAACTACTATAATATCTTCGACCGACTGAACATAGTATACTTGTCCAGTAGTATCTGTCACAGTTACCGTTCCATGTTGTAATTGATCCCTTATATTAACCCCAGCCACTTCAGATGTGTCTGATTTATCAACATCTTCAGAATCTATTTCATCAAAATCCCTTGAAATGGCCTCCACAATCGAAATCTCTTCTTCAGGCTTTGGAAGAACCACTGGTGCTGGCTGTTTGTTTTCTATGCTGCTTAAGGACTCTATTTCTAGATTGCTAGCATTAATTGAAGGCGTATCGTCTACTGCAACATTAGGGTTATCGGACCCGCCTAAATCTACATCATTAGTATTATTCCCATCAAAGTTTTCTGGATTTTCTTCTATATTTTCAATAGATGGTTCATGTTGTTCAACAACTTCGTTTTCTTGAGTAGTAGTAGAAAGTTCTTGGTCAGCAATTTCGTTAACATTTTCATTTAGTAAATCAGAGTTATGAATTGACTGAAGTTGTTCTTCCACTGTTCCTAATTTATCTAATTCTGTATTCACAACCTCTTGCATTACTTCTACACCTTCCAACGGTATTTCCGGACGTAGCTCTTCAGTAGGTCTTTGAATATTCTCATCAGGTGCATTTAGCAAATTAACATTGATTTCTTCGGTAAGACCTTCAACATTCAGCTCATTGCATGCATTTGACTCTACAATTTTCTCATCGGAACTTGGCAAAGTACTCTCCGTATCTTCTATACTTGGTTCAATATTGTTTTTTAAATTTGCTTCTTTGTTTTGTGGTACAGTCTCTTCATTACTAATATTTTCTACTTGCTCTATTGAAGTTGATTCTACTTTACCGTTTTCCTTTTGATTGCTTTCTTCAATGTCTAATAATTTTACATCATTATCATTAGACTTATGCATATTATTATCTTTACCAGTAATATTATCACTCACATTAGATGATGGATTTAAGGACATATCAAAATTATCAACAACATCAATGTCTGTAATCGTTTCAGAAACGCTTGCAACTACTTCTGTAGTTTCAATGGGCACAGGTTGGGTTTCATTATCAACTAGAGTTTCTACGACATTTTCTTCGCTCTCCACTACAGCCATCACTGCGGTATTCACATGTAAACATTCGTTCGCTGAGATGTCAACCGCAGGATCTATTCCTTTTTCCTTATCAAATACCAAACATTCACTGGTAACAGTAGGTGTTGCGGTATCTCCAGATATATCTGATTCGGTTGAAGAAGCCACCGTCTCTGTAACCTCAATATTTGTATCCATTGTAAACCCTAAAATAGATTATCTGTTTTACGTTCTTTGTAATGTAAATGTAAGAAAGAGGTTAAGTTTTTGTATATTCCTTAGGTATCTTCACCATAGTACAGTTAAAGTGAGAATATAAAAGAAGGATTAAATGAATACGTAATAAAAATAAAACCGATTTGAAAGAAAATTTAGGTAATTACAACTGTTATAAGTAAAATAAATAAAATACTTGCCTACTAAGGATACTCGATGAATTTTACTCTTTGTTGTACTTCTTATGAATTTGATTCGTAAGTTTTAAATATATTTGTTATAATGATAATTTCGCCGGATTTTCTAATGTATATACAGAAAACGCATCAGCCATTTTACAAACGCTTAACAAGTTTATAGTAACTTGACGTCATCAAAACATCTCTCGAAATGCGTCTGCCAACCTAAAGTCACTTAAAATGTTGGTGAAGATACCAAGCGAACATAAAGATATCATGAAATAGGATTTATTTCAACTTCAAAAAGAAACTCGGTGCTTAATTTTTCGAAATAAATTTTGCATTAAATAGTAACGTGTACTGAAATAGGATTTGAATGACCTTGGTTTTGACGTTTCATACTTCGTGTTTGCTTCAGCCATGTTGTCCTGTATGAAAATTATTTTTACAGTAGTCCTTAATTATATGTTTTAAACTAACATAATGCCCAAGTGCGATGAAAAGACACGATACATACCGGCAACATTTGCTTGGACATTATTGTTAGGAGCTACAACACTTTTCTTTTATTTTCCGTAAGTTTTTCACTTAAAAATTCGTGCATACATAAATGAAATATTTTTTTTCTAGGGCTCAGTATTATATATTTCGTTATCCATGGGTGCCTGCGTATCAAGGCGTTATAACCTTCTTCGTATTAGCAAATTTTACATTAGCAACTTTTATGGATCCTGGTGTTATACCAAAAGGTAAGGTATTTGATCTCGTAATAAAATGATCTATTATTTTCATTGTTCGATAGCACCTCCTGACGAAGATAGAGAAGACGATTTTAGAGCGCCGCTCTATAAAAATGTAGATATTAATGGAATTACTGTTCGAATGAAATGGTGTGTTACTTGTAAATTTTATCGTCCCCCAAGATGCTCACATTGTAGTGTTTGCAATCACTGCATTGAGGTTAGTGCGAACATTCCTCTTGTTTCACAGTTTTTTTACATTAATTATAATTGGTAACTTTTTAAATTAAAGCTCTAAAAATCTTATTTTTGAAAGAATATTCTACTGCAGGTATTATGGTTCTTATGTGATGTGTAAGATCTATAAATATCATTATTTATAAAATGGTTGTGTGTTAGCTTAATAACAACTATTAAGCAATCGGTTATAGCAATTTTTAAAAGTAGTCTCTTAGTTTATTGTATTTTGAAGATTACAAGTACTACTTCAATTGAAAATTATAAATAAATGTTATATGCAAACTTTTTAATTTTCTTTTTTGCCTTCTTTATTAATACACATCATTTCATTTTTAATGGTCAAAGAGTTGTTATCAAGTATTACTGATTAGAAAATATTTGCAGAATTTGCATTCAAAATAGTTTTGCAACCTGTTTTATGGACTTTGATATGTTTTGGTTATTCATCACTAATTTATTTGAAACATCATTTTCAATATCTCATCAGTACTGTTAATTTTACATTCCACTGCACGTTTAAGCTTAATGTTGAGCTTGAAATTTTAGTGGAATGTAATCCACACACCGTACTTAGTTTATAAAATCTACTATTTCCATGTATTGTATTTACTATCTACAATTTTTAAAAATATATTTGCGAGTAGTTGCTTTTAATAGCTAGAAGTCTGCACACACAGCTTGAAATGGATCTTAAAATAAATGTATAATTAATTTACTTAAATCTATGCTGATTAGTTCGTCACCCAAGTAATGTATGACATTTATGGTATATATTGGGATGATAGTTAATGCTACCCTACAAATTATAATATACAAAAAGAAATGTAATGTTGTCAATTAAACACAAAGAAACAGATACTTTTGTCTCGTTTCACTTATTAATTATTAAGATTCAGTTGCGTTCGATAGACTAGAAACTTAAATTATCCCATTCTTTTAATACTCATTCATGTGCTTGCTCTTTTCAGACATTTGATCATCACTGCCCATGGGTGAACAATTGCATTGGTAGAAGGAACTACAGATTTTTCTTTTTCTTTCTAATATCATTAAGTCTGCATATGATTAGCATATTTACCCTTAGCTTGGTATTCGTACTGAATAATAAAACAAGGTTATCGGAAGTGGAACCTATTATAGCGTATCCTTTTCAAGCTTAACATTTCCCATTTTCTTTACTAGAATCGTGTTCCTTAATGTACTCTGCAGTATGGTTTTAATGGGAATTGTATCTTTACTTGCAATTCCAATATTTGGACTGACAGGGTTTCATATGGTGCTTGTTTCTAGAGGACGAACAACAAATGAACAAGTAACTGGAAAATTCAAAGGTAATTCCATTAATATTATATTATGCCCAATATAAACACAGTAAAAGTCACTTATAACGACGATGGAGGGACCGACAAAATATGCAATTTTCGTTACAACCGAGCCTGCTTTTTCAATATATTTTTTAACGTTTATTTCTTTATTTGGAATCAAGTGCTTAGAGTAAAATAATATCGACAGATTCAGCAATATCTGTTGTATTTGTTGTTTCTGTTCCGGCGTACTATAATTTTTAGAAGTTTCGTACGTTGTTATATCCGAGCCGTAAGACAAAAACAATCTAAATATTTTAGCGTTATGCTCGGCTTCATCATTAAACGGGAATCTTTACAAATGGTTTAAATTTGTATTAGAAATTATAAAAATTACTGGAAACTTAATAGTTTCATAGTGCCATAAGCAACTAGTCGTTACAGCCGACGTGATACATCGTTATTCGGGTGCTTAAAGCCATAAATATTAAATTTTATGGAAAAAAAATGAGAGAAATCTATTTAAAGTGATTTTCATAGTGACAGAAAATTATTTTCTTTGAATAAATCCTATAATTAATTTCAGTATTATTACACACCAACTAGCAATAATTAAAATTATAACTATATTGAACAATAATATTAGTTTCATGCACGTATTCGTTTATTAATTCAATTTAAATTCATTTCTCGTCTGTTGGTATCTTAAATATGGAAGTTGTACATGGCCAAGTATCATATTTCATTTTCTTTGTCACTATCATGTTCTGTTTTCATTACATCAATTATCTATGAATATGAATGTAAATACGTGTATTAACACTAGATTTAATACCTATGTTTATTGAAACCCCTACTGTCGTATTGTCTTTTTTTGTAAAAAAGCCGATATTTACAAAGAGCGGTCCTATTTACAAAACCAGACAGTTGTAATTATTTGTTATACGATAAGTTCATATATTAGGTTCCTATTCATCCGCTTGTTCCACGTAAATATAAATGCGGCGTAATCGAGAATCCGGCGAGAGAGATTCGAATGCGAAAGAAGTAAATGAATGCGACTTCCCATTCATTTACTTCTATTGACTACAAAATGCAGCGATTATGCCCAGCGCTAGTGTATATGTGGAATGAGAGATATTACAAAAAACTGAAGTACTTCATGTAAGAAGAAAATTCTCTCCAAATTGTTATTTTATGAATGAACGAATAAAATATATGTTGGGCTCATAAAACATATTTGTTTCTATTTACTATGAAATCAGTAGAGCGCAACAAGTCGATTGCCTTTAATTTTTTAGAAAACTATATTTTTATAACACTACCATGTAATATGTGCAGCAAAATTCACTGTACTTGCAACTTATAAATAACTCTTATGAACAGCAACAAATTTATATTTATAATATTAATTTCAACGTTTTCTATTAATATTGAATATGCTCAAATGAATATAGATGATATTCTGATTTTATTTATTTATTTTTTTATTTATTTATTTTTATTTATTTATTTATTTATTTTCTGATTATTTAGGTGAAAATTAGAAAGTGAAGATTAGAATAAAATATCGATTAACATATCTAAAAGCAATACATGATTTTTATTTTATAGGTGGTTATAATCCGTTTTCCAGAGGTTGTTGGGAAAATTGCTGTTATACACAATTTGGCCCGCAATTTCCGAGGTAAAATTATCAACTACTTAGCTAACTTTCTACAAATTAATAATTCAAGTGTTTTTTACAGTCTAATCAAACCTTCAAAGTACAATGCCAAAAGAAAACATTGTCCATCTCATGGGCCAATATCGACAATTACGAATGATAGTCAAGTAAAGACTTACATGGATAACAGTAATGGCGTGCGGAATATGAATTCCAATGCTTATAATAAGGTAAAAATTATTTATACATTACACGTTCAACTGTTATTTTTAGTTGATGAAAATTACTTGAGACTGTAGAAAAATATTAGCCTTAATCTTAGTCTATGGTTCAAAGGACCGCTGGCGGTTTCTTAATAAAAGCGACCTCACTTGGAATTGTTTTTTATAAACTCGCTTCAGTTTCTCAAAAATTGCAAATAAACAAAAGCATTTTACCTTCGACATTATTAAAAACAGAACACAGAGTATTTCGCTGCTACTATTACGTACGCTCCAGGCGACAGCAAACTAGATATTAACTAGTGTGTCACATGCGAGAGTCCATTCGTTAGCTGCGCCGATGTTGCGCACCCGAATTTGCATACTCTAGTAATGATTAAAAATAAAAATAAAATAAAATAAATAAATTTGATAAGAAATGGTTACAGAAGGTCAACATTTGACATTATTTCAAAAGCAGTAATGTCGAATTTCAATTTGTCTCGATAAGTAGAGGTCACGTAGATTGTATAAAAAGGCATCATTTACAGATTTCGGAAAATGTTGAGATTTTAAGCTAAAGTCGGGCCCGCCTTTCTTAAGAAATCCCCGTTTACCTTTGAATGTAGGCTACATTGCTCCGTTTTTATGATATGATGGGTGATTTTGAATGATAAAATAATCCCTCTATTATAAATAAACGACATTATCTTCTCTGATAGCGATAACACTATGTGCCATTTTTGTAATGAAATTGTGTAAAATAAACTTCGGTAGAGTAGAATTAACATGCATTGAATTCTCTTAATATAGTTAAGCTACGTATTATGTTTATTTATTTGTTTTCTGCTTTATGTCACTTGTTGTGTCTTATAAAATATTTAATAATCCTGGCGCATCAAGCCAGTTATAATAATTTAAAGTCGGAATATAAGCTACAGTCATTAAATTGTCATTGGTTACGAAAAAGTAGTACTAAGGATTTAGGATGATTTGGGATGTTATAAACATAATAGTTATTATTGCCTATATTTGAAATTAATATTTGTATGGAGCTTTAAAACCTCCAACATACGAGGTTCTTGAATCTTATACAAAATGTACTCTAAACACTCCAACAGGTGCGTAAGACCTTGCAAGACGAATAAAGATGACAATATTTTTCTCATCCGCTTGCTTTTTTGTCACCATCTACGTTGGCGTGCACATTCCAGTTGTAATAATGGCTTTACCTGATAGCAAAATCACAGCGAATTAAATCGTTATTTAACAGTCTTGTACACGTTGTCAATATTTTATAGTTATTGTGTGTGCATTAGAAGTCTATCGGAAATGATCACAACTTTTGTAGCGGATCTAGTATAATTTCAAGTCACACGTTTGTGGATAATTTGTAGTACAGCCATAGAATTAATTCTCCTGTAACTACAATACGCAATTTAGCTTTTAACCCCGCCGAGCTGCTCACCACACATAGCGTGGTGAATATAAAACATTCTATCATGTACTGAACACATGAGGGTAGATCAAATATAAACTAATTTTTATGTCTAATTTTTTATTTGAATATTATTTATCAAAATTTAAAGTATTTTACTTTTTTACGTAGTTTCTTCCCTTTCCATGCATTTTTTTCGGCGAATTGGAGTGTTTTAATAATATTTCTTTAGCTGCTGCACGCTAACTGCTCTTGGGGCATTGAATATACGTCACATGATGATAGATTGATTAGATACGGATATGCAAACAATGTTGGAAACCCTGTAAACCATGTACCGTAATGACGTTGATACCTTTTACTTTGCAGTTTCATCCTTCGCGAAATTCTTTGGACTAATAATTTAAAATTTCAGTTGCGTGCTTGGTAATATTGGTTCTCCGTGAATAAATTGACATTTTATTGGGTTAAGTATTTTTCTTAGGACAAAACAGTGTGTTGTACAGCTTACGACA